>JAIPRL010004425.1:0-16911 GCA_025469235.1 Pemphigus obesinymphae | reverse complement strand
TGACTCTTGACAAATCTGAAATCTAAATTGTGTTATTTTAGATTCTAATGAAATAAGGAATGTAGGTATTTATAGAATTTACAATGTGTTTTTATTTTTATTTTTCATGTTTGTACATAAAAATTGTAGTAGAAGAAATGTCCTATGGTTTTTCGAATACAGTATGTTTTATCTTTGCATTCAAATCTAAAATAACAAGAAGGACCTATGGGACGATTGACTAACTAATATATGTATTTATGTCTGATTGTTTAAATAATATTACAATAATTGTAATATATACTTATAGCATTTGTAAAAGGAGGTCCAGTTATTTTAATAATTAAAATAACTGAACCTCCTATTATAAATGTTATTAATAATAATAAAAAAAATCAAATAAATATAAATCGCCATCCAATTTAACCCTTGTTAATGTGTCATTTCAATTCAGATTTTAAAATAATAGTACAACACAAATCATGATGACGTATAGGTAGGTTATATTTAGTAGAGATATTCACCCAATTATTATTATTAAGGTAATTTAATAAATTAAGTGATACGCATCAATTTGTATGTATTTTTTCCAACTAATATGGATTACATGTTTATTTGCTGCAGCTATCACAGAACATGCGCATTTCGCGAGCACTTAAATTAATTATTATAGTTATGATTACAATAACGGGACAGATAATTTATCTCCATATAACGTTTACGCCGTAGCCACATACTAAAGTTGCATTTATATAGGATTTAGAAAAAAGCTGTACCTATCCTGCAATGTATATAGATTACATGAATGCAATCAAATCAAAAAATCAATCCAATATCTTTTACCTATTTATTTCATTAGAATAGACATAAAAATACGCAAAAGTTGGATTGATTTAATTCTGAATTTACTTAACTATGCATTTTGAAGTATTTTATGGAAACACAAAACGTCATATAAATTGATACATTAAAGATATTCCATATAGCGTGTAGTTATTTCAACTTATTTCCAATATATATATTATATATATACCTATTTAATAAACACCTAAAGTCTGGGGTCCATGATCAAAATCTAGTATTTACTATTTAGGAGTAAATTTAGGATTCGATAAATGGTAATTATTATTTTTAAAGTGATTATGTTTCATTGTGATTACTTTAAAATCAAAATCTGATTATTATGAAGAATTGGCGTTGAAAATCTAATATGAATTAATTATAATTTATAACAAAGTTTTTTTTGAACACCCGAAACCCGAAATTATTAATTCGGGTACAAAACCCTAAATGTATTATTTGTTACCATATTTCCCGATTTTGCTGATAACGATTCCGCTGTGTTCTCCGCCGGCGACATATTCGTTTTTCTCATTGCATTCGTTGTTGTTGTCCACTTGACGTTCGACGACCAGTACTGTGGACGTGGGAGTCTTGGACTTGGTTATCAAAACCACCCTCTCTTCTGTTAAAATTAATTTAAAATAAACGTCATATTTTATTTATGTTTATAGGCACAGCAGTTAGGTAGCATTGAGGGAAAAAGAAAATTCTTTAAAGTCATTCCTTACGTAAACGCTTGTAAAAAAGTCGATCTGCATTCACATTAAGATAACATCGTCTAAACTTTGTAAACATTTTGCAAGCAGGTGCCCATACAAGTATATGTTTTAGACATTTTTAGTTTTTTTCAGGCCCAGGACCATAATGTTAAAAAACCCGAGAACGCGATTATTAATATAGGTAGTACCTACCTAACACTATTAAAAAAATGAAAAATATTTTTCGCTACATAGACAATAATAATAATATTATGTAAATAATGTACAACTACTATCGAATCTCCGTCAATCGCGGGACTTCATTAAATATGAAATGGGTGGGGGGATAGAAAAAAATTGTCTCCCCTTGCTGGTCGTCCAAATCCAATAGCCAGTTTACTGTCACGTCGACCTCCAAAAGTCATATTTATAAGAATATATTATGATATCGGATCATAAAATCAGTAACTATATAGAGCTTGTAGCTTGTTTATTATATATTATAATATGTTATAATGTAGCTGTTGTTATTGAAATAGTTCTCAAACGGATGTTTGGATCATATTACTAATCTCCAGCTGCTGTATTATATTTTCATTTAAAATTATAGTCGTAGATACTTATTATAATATATACGTATATATCTACTACACTGTGCACATATATACATATATACTGATCATAGTATAGGTGTATATCAGGAAAAAATATAGATTATATTTTATAAATTAATAAAATCGCATTAAGAATTTTATAATTGAATTTAGATTTCGAGAGATTGAGAAAATTGCTTTTAAAATATACGTGCGTGCTATTTTATATATTTTTTTTTTACGTTTGTGATCACGATTTTTGTACGGGAAAGAGACACAGGATAGCTGTTGTGTTCTACATAACGTTCTTGGCCTCACAATCAATTGAAAATTAGATATAGATAATAGGTACCTACTTAAACTATTGTTCCAATTTTTATTATTATTTTTTTTTATATAATTATTTCCGAGATAATATCATACATACGGCGAAACCTATCTTGGTAATAAATATATTTTTAAAAAGCATTCCGAACATATAATATGCGTATTTTAATAAATATAGAAAAAAAGTAGGTATTTAGAATATGCACACATTAAATTCAAATTATGGGTATAATTTTCCAAAAATAAATTTTCAATATTCTATTAAATTATATACTATAATAAATATTCTGAAATTATTCAATAATATACCTATATAATTTTTTTTACTCAAATAAAATTTGTCGAATACGTATATACACTATACAGTATATAGGTACGGGTAAAACGTCTGCAGGTGAAACTTTATACCCACACTGAAAAAATAATGATATTTATGGGGAATCGTCGATTTCAATAATTTAATTACCTATTCTTTAATAATTATTATTATTTAATCGAAAAGTCAATTTTTTATCTATTACAGGTAAGTAATATATGTATTTTGAATACAAATAATTTAATTTTTTTCATTATGACGCAATAAGAGTTAATGACATATAAAAATGGATAAGTAGTAGGTACCTACCTAAAATAATTATATAATTAAATAATACATTTAACTTTTCAGTGTATACCTACATTTTTACAATCTGCCCAATAAAATTTTGATCGTACCTATATACATAATATTTTTATGTAGGTATATAAATTGTTAAATAATCTGTTTTAACATAATATATACTTTTAAGTTTTAATGAAAAAAATTAACTATTATTAATTTAATTAGGTAGGAACCTACTTATATAATTTGATAAGTTAATAGTATACCTACCAAAGTAAAATAGCTTATACCCATTTTCCGGTAGAAAATTGCACATATATATAGTTATTTGTTGATACTTTAGAGAGGCTATTTTCGATTTTCCCAATAATTTCTTTTAAGGCGTAGGTATAAAAGAAAATTTCCGAAAAATTATGTAAAAAGGGAAATTATGGTTTCGTTAAAATCGATTATGGATATATTTCCTCGTTATTCAGAAAACAGTGGTCCAATAATGGATCAGATTTGAAATATATATATATATATATATATATATATATTAATGTGATACTTTTTTTTCTTCAATATTTTTATTATTTTTTACATATTTTAAGATTTTTACGTCATACCTAATAAATTATATAATAAGTGGTTATTTTAGGTTTGAAGACCTGAAAATTGAATACAAGGTTATAATATTGTATATTTTACTCAATATATATATATACTAACGTATAGGTATTCAAAATGTGTTTTTACATTGTATCTATATTCTTAAATATACTGAATATATTACAATAACGGTAGTTATAATTATATTATGTAAATCGCACATTTACAATGAGCTCTGCTTAGAATCATTTTAAATTTTTGATGTAAGATGATTTATCATTTGCTTTAAAATGCATAACATCCACCAAAAGTATAAGTATATTTTGCCAGACGAGTTATGAATGTTTCCACTCCCTAATTTTAAATTAATAATAATTTTTAGATAAAATAAATCAAGTATAGATGATATATCCACTAGGCACTATAGTGGCATAAGCATTAAATTTAGTTATCGTTAACTTATTAACTTGACTATATAGTTAATATGGTATGCTGTAAACTTATCAAATTATTTAGTTAAAAAAAATCTGGGAGTACGTTAAAAACTAGTTCATAATTTATTCAGTTCAAAAATCAAAGTTCTTTTCGGGTTCAAAAGAACATTTTCCCTCAATTTATAAAAAAAAAATATACTAAAAAATTTAACTTTCTAACTATATCATCTCATTATTTTTCGTAGGTGAGTATATCTATGTATTATTGTCTTTAATTAACTCTTATAGCGTTATTATAAATAAAAATAATAATGGATTAATGTGCCGTGGAAAAATAAAAAATTAACTTTTCGATTAACTTATATCCAGTTGTTTTATTCCACTTTTAACTTTAACTGGTTTAAATTAATTAAATTTTAACTCTTAATTTTTTTTTTCATTTTAATCGAATTAACTTAAATTTATAGCTACTTACAGATATTTTTATTGTTAACTTTGCCCATCCTTGAAATAATTATAGATAATATATACTATATAATGTTATATTTTTGTATAAATGTGGAAACCGTTTTAACCGTATAGTACGAGGTAACGTACTCGTATATTATTTATAGTCAATACACATCCAGTCAGGGTCTTTTTATAGTTACCTAGGTACCTAATTTCCGCCTTCGCCTATGCTTGCGGTACCTATAAAAAAATTAATAATATTTGATAGCCGGTGATATAGTAACGCACTTCAATAACATAACATCTCGTAAAACGGTAAAACTATATATATATATACACCAAATTCTGAATTAAAATAATAATTCATATACATAATACGTATAACATTTTGATCAATTATTATATATTTTAGTAATTTATAGACGTACAATATTATATAATCAAAAATAAATTGTGTACTCGATATTCCGATAGTCGATACCTGTACCTAGAGGACAGAGGTACGTAGGTACTATATACATTGACTGGCTTTTTTATTATAAAAACGAATGGTGTTTGTTTTTGTTAAAAAAAAAATATTTATAATTTTAATACTAAGAATTTTACTGTATATAATATAAATGCGTATTATTATGGATACAATATTATAAGTATAGGTACATAATATATTATATTATTAAAAAATTTGGTACCTATTACATAACATATGTTATGAAATTCCAATTTTTTTTTTTTTTAAAAATCAACATTATAATATATAGGTACCTACCTATAATTATGTATAAATTTAAAAAAAAAATAAAATCTAGTAAAATGTACGTGATGATATTCATATACGCATATTTAGGTATATAGGTAATAGCATTGGTTATATATTGATACTATATATAATATTATATTAATTATAATACTATATTATAATCAATGGTAATAGCTATATACGAGTATCGTCTACTTAAGATTTTCTTTGAATTTATTTTATAATATAATAGGTATATATTCATAAGCAGTACCCTTCCGTGTAAAGATTTAAAATTTCCATTTAATCGATCTTATACATTTTAAGAACCTTTTGAAATCGAAAATATAGGGCAGAGACCTTTTTGTGATTTTTTTTTTACCTCAATATTTTTTTTCCAAAAACCATATAGTAGTAATATATAGATTATAGTAGTAATGGTGTGTCAGTATAATATATTTCAGATATATCATATACCTATGTAAATATAATATATTATTATATTATATTATATTATATTATCTATGTTATATAGATAGGTATAATGGTGCAGCATTTAAAATTTAAATCGATATTTTTTTTAGAATTTTATAGTAAATTTTACGTCTATCTGTCTGTTTGTCCATATAGTTACCATACGTATAATTACATAAATACATATTATAGTTATGACTTATGAGAGACATTGTTGATTTGACAATCAATTGTCTTTATTTTGTTATTCATAGTCATAGACGCAATGTCAGTTTTAAATTTGAGACAGGAGCGTCATTTGGGGGGGGGGCAGGGTGTGCCAGTGCAATGGCACCACCACTAATTTAAAAGTGGCCTGCCAATGCTCTAATGCGCCGACCAAATTTTCGTAATAGTTAGAAAAAAAAGGTAGTCGAAGACCTTTTTTTTTTTTTGCTCATTTAGCCATTAGAATGTGAACAAAAATGGCCCGGTGAAATGTATGTTAAAATTGGCCTGTCTAAAAACTCGCACACCCGAAAAAAAATTTAAAATGGCACCCCTGATTTGGGGGGGGGGATATGATTGTTTAATTAAGGTTTTTGTGAGGCCCTGACCAAATGATTGCATTTAAAATTAGTAAATTGGCAACAAAAAAAAAAGTAATTGCTATATAGAAATTATATTATAAATACAAACTATTTTGGGGGGCTTAACCTCTCCTAATCCTCTCTCTCTAATTGCACTTATGTTCATATATAGTTACTATAAGGAGATATAAAAACGGTAAATTCAGCATACTCGGAGAGTGTGTTTTTCTTTACGTCCGTCTGTCTATCTTAACAATTCATTGCTATTGTTGAACCAATATTAATATTTACAATTGTTATTCTTTTTGTTAGTTTTTTGGGTTTCTATACATAAGTATAGTAGGTTATACACATTGTTTTAAAATTATTTATGTGATTTATAATTTATTGTATAAAATACATTGCAGTAGTGTCAATCTGTATTAGTATTTCATATCATATTTTAGATTTTTTTTTTTATTTGTCTGTGAATAACTTTTCGGACAGAAAGAGTCAAGTAAGATTTTTGGAATAAAAAGTATTTTGCTGAAAAATTCGTTCTGTATTTGGTACCTACTCTAAATAGGTCATTTTTTGATTTTACCCAATAGTTTTCTTAAGCGTAAAGAAAAACTACCTTAGGTATATATAACGGAGATATTTTATAAATGTAGAGGAAATTACAAAATAACAAGTTCAATTGTCATGGTTATCTATTTTATTTGTAGATTCTAAGCGGAACGAGAAAACTATTGTTTTTACATTGATGTTTTTCATTTTTTTCTGTGAGCGAATTTTCGACCAGGAGTTTTGAAGTTTGTATGTCAACGATTCTATATATTGATTGTAATTGGTCAGTTTGTTTTGAAAAGTCATTTTTGATTTTCCCAGTAGTTTGCTTAAGTGTATAAAGAAAAACTACACTACCTTTTATACCGTGTATACTGTATGAAGTATTTTATAAATATGAGGGAAATAACAAAATAAAAAATACAATTGTCATGACAACCAATTTATTTTTTTTATTTGGCTATTTAAAGGTAAAAGGTAATTTTATTTTATTTTTTGTAATAACTAAATTTTACTTATAATTTTTGATAAATAAGTAAATTATATACAAGCTCTTCTCGGAATAGTTTTATAAAACGATAAGTTATCATAAATATAGCTTATTTCAAATGTATCAGAATATAATATAATACGTTACTGCATTATCCTGCAGTGTGTTAGTTGTTAATATTGTTAGTGTTCCTTTTAAATAGGAAATCGTCCTTGTTATTTTAATATTAAAACAAATTCGTTCCAATTTTCGTTTCCTGCGCTCTCACAAAAACAAATCCAACTTTAAATTAATTTAGTATTTGTTAGAATAGGTATTTATTAAATTAAAATTATTTTATTCCAAGTGCCAATATTATGGTCTTCTGTTATTTGATTTTTATTTTCTACGTCCAACTATAAACGAGATACCTATAAATAACATCATCAATTAATTTATCCAATGACTTATAGACGTATATATATAAATATTATTTCCATTGCCTTAGGCATATAAAAAGCTTTCAAAAAAGAAAAAAAAATGGAATTACAGTAGGTATAATAGTTGTAGTAGTTACCGCCTACTAACTACACCCTCTACAGTTATTCGTATACAGTTACAGTCTCCTCTGACGGTGGTTAAAACGCGTCTCCTTTAACAATTTCTCCGCATAAAGTACACTAGAACGCTCAAATTATAAAAAAATATTAATCAATGTAATTCAGAAACTAATTTTATTATTATCAGATATGTTTTTTCAATTTTTATTTTTGTTTTTGTTATTTAACGTTAATGTTAAAGCAATGTATGGTATACTTATATGCTACTGGGTATATTGGTATACACTCAACTCGAGAATAGAATGTCTTCTTTTATACATTATTGAATTGAGTATTCAACATATTTTTTATTATATTTATGTACAGTTTATTACATATATATAATATATATTATATATTTACATAGTGTTTTAGTGTTTTGTTCATATTTGTTGGTATATACCTAAAATTTACAAAAACACATTATGACTATGATATTATGCATGTGTAAATGGGTGTGTCCGTTATCGCTCAAACCACAAAAAAAAAAAAAAAAAAACAGTCCGTTTTCTTTTAAATGTTTTTTTTTTTTCATAATTTAAGCGTTTATAGTATGGGAACCTCTGTTGACTATATTAAATATAATATAGTATTGTTATTCACATTTCACTACACTTCTATGCAGTTTTTTCCCATTGTATTTTAATCGGTGCGATTACTGGTATATTATATGAAATAATATCATTATTTTAACGAATAATTTTTAATAATAATATTTTTAACAAGGATCTATCAATATATAATATTATGTAGTAGAAATAAAAAAATCGTATTATATAGTATAATGTATATATTGACTCCATGAAAATCAATACTGCACAGGGTGATTTTTTTATACACACAATACGTATTTATGCATATTATCAGAAAAGTATATTGGCTTTTTGAAAAATTTTCTTTTTTGAAACTTTAAATTTTATGGGTACTATTTTCATGAATATTTTAGGCAGTTTTGCGCAATTGTCACCTTTTCCATAATGTACCTACTTACCCTAATTATAGTATACCTATATACCTATACCTCTATACCTATATAATAATTATGTATAATATACCTACCATTATACCCTCCAACTTTTGATTTTTACAATCCCTATTTTTAATTTTAGATAGGTAGGTATATTAAGATATTTTTTTAATGAATTTTATAACGTTTATAAAATATAATTTTTATTTAAATAAAAGTCGTTTGACCTGCGTATAGATATAAGTAACTGTAAAATTAAGTCTTCCTATGATAAAATTCGTTTTTTTTTAAAGACTATTTAAGATATTATTACAGTAGGTCTTAGCTAGGTACCTATGTCTAGGACCTATAGATAATTGATAAAATAATAATGAACATCACAATATATGCAGTAGGTAGGTATAGTTACAGGTACAATATAATTTTATTACAGTATAATCCATACGTGATCAAATTAATTACGAAGATAATATTTTTTTATATCTTCAACTGTTTTAAATAATTGATCTATAATATTTTGTAAATATCATTTGTTATGTTTAAATCATTTAATTTAAAACAATAAAAGAAAAATAATTAATTTCCTTTGATAGGTTAAAAATACCCGTTATTTAAACATTGATAAAAAAGTATTCGTTTAAATATAACAACGTTCTCAGTGAACTTTTGAAATAAAAAAACCTGTACATATTTTATATACAAAAAAATATATTATTTATTAAATTTTATATATAGAAGAAGAAGAATATATTTTAATATAGGGTTACCATATTTTACTTTGAAAAAACTGGTACAAAAAATAAATTATACTATATAGTTTTAAGTAAAAGTTCCACCATCGAAATACTAAACAAATTTTTCTTGATTTACTCTATATAAGAAGACTTGATCTAATCAGACACGTGATCTTATTTTCTGATCAAATATTTGGTCAGGAAAGTTCTTTAAAGAGTTCTCTTATTCATTTTTGACTTGTCAAAAAAAAAAGAAGTTTCAAAAATTTGATATAGGTAGTTGTCAAAACTTAGTTTCATTATTATTCCGTTATTATTACTAACTACTGTAAATATGTCAAATGTTTATAAAATTCTATAGTACCTTCAATATTCGTCAATGATAACACGTAAGTATCCAGCTACTGCTGTATTTGGATCAGACTAAGTAAAAGAAAATTCAACGTTCATCTATATTGCTTTTATATTAAGTTCATTAAAATTGAAAATGTATAAAAGTTAATAAGTGATAACCAATGATTTTTGAGAGTAACCGTAACGTTTTTGCATTTAACATTTTATTCTTTAAACAATATTTAAAATATTCTAAACTGTTCGAAAACTTTTTTTTGTCCATACTTATTAACATTACAAATTTAATTTGTAAAATTAATATTTATTAAATTTTTTTTTATAAAATTCAAAATAAGAACTGCATATTTTAGAGCAAGTGTGTATAATATCCATGGCTATTTGAAAATAGATATGTAATTCTATCAATTATATAATTTTCAAACATGTTTTTCTATAGTAAAAATTGAAAAATGTTAATATTAAAATATATCGAAGTTGGATTCCGGGACAATTAGCCGTCCTGAAAGGCTTTTTCGGGACACCGTAACTCAATGCTCAAAACTGGTAGTGTCCCGGCTAAACCGGGACATACGGCAACCCTATTTTAATAATATAGGTAAATATTAAAATTTAATTTAGATAAAATAATTTGTTTCGTGTAACTATTTATTATTTTTGGAGTATATAAATAAGTATAAACCTACTTAAGTAATACAATACTACTATAATAAGTGAAGAATTAAATAAAAATGTCTATATTGTTTTTATTTTTAAAAATACATTTATTGGCCAACTATACAGGTAAATATAGGTATTGTAAATTTAATATTTATATTATATATGATATGAACTTTTAAGTTTTAATTGATAAATTTACTTTAAGTTATTAATTTTTTAACTATAATAATTATTAACAATTTGATTTTGAATTTAAACTATTAAGAATAAATCATTGCAACATTTTAAAAATAATCCCTGAGCAAAGTTCGGTATAACATTATTTTTCGATTTGTAACTATTGTAAAGTATTGAATAGAATAAATTTTCTATAAGAAAGCTCGTCTATATACCTGAAAATTTTTACTCGACTCATTCTACCTGTAAAAGTGTATATCTACATTCAAAAAAAAATATATGTCACAGTATTACATCATTGTAAAACCAATGCATTCCTCGCTACGCTCTGAATCTAAATTCTAAAACGTTGAAAAAAACATCATATAGAGAACAAACATATCAAAATACATAAAAAAAAACATGTTTACAAATTGTTTTTCTGTCTTTTAAACTTGTATTTTTAAATAGGCATACATACTGCTGTATTTCCACATAATATCCGTATTATATATCAATTATTTATATTAATTGATCATTTTGGTCATTTTTTAGCTGCTGTTGTTAAAATTTAAAAATGATAAATACTCACTCATAGTGTATAGAAAGACATAAATTTGTAAGTGAATATACAGCTCAAGTGGCTTTTATTATAAAAGCAAATTATAAACGCTAACATTAATTTTAAAAACATCAGTCAGTAGAGGGTGGAATATCATTTTTGATGGTTGGGTACTGGAGGTAGATATATTGAATTTGAAAGCAATGATAAATTTTTTTTTTCGAAAAATCGATTCTCAGCAAAGCTTCGGTGTATATAATAATGATTATTACTGTCAGTAATATATTCAGTACATTTTAATTTTTACGACGTCAAAATATACATATATTGCAGCATAGTAAATATTTGGTGTAAATTTCAAGTTTCTGGCATTTTAATTTTCCAATCTATAATAATTTTACGTTTTTTTTTTTTTAGTTATAAATATTATATTGTCGGTAATCATGACTATAGTTTATTTATTATTTTTCTAATTTATGATAACTTATCGTTACGTTTTTGAAAACTATTGAGAAAATCAAAAAGATGACCTTATTACAAAGTACCAACTAGAACGAATTTTCTATCAAAAACCTCCATACCATAGAAAACTCTTACTATACTCTTTCTGTCCGAAAAAGTGCATACAAGCATAAAAAGAAACAAAAATATCATTGTAAAACCAATCCATTCCTCATCGTTACGCTCTGAATTTAAAATTACTATTATACATAACATGGAAATGGCATATCTGAAATTAAAAATAAGAGTAATATTGTCATAATGCCATACATTTAAAAAAAGACAATACATAGATAATAATTATACATTATGGTACCTATACATATTATAAGTACCTATATCAGAATAATAAGGGTAATAACCATAGATTAAGAATAAAATTAATTAAACATAGTAAATTAATTATAAAAATATTAATGACAATAGTACAAAATTGACAATTTTCGAAACATTTATCAATAACTTGAGGCGTTATGTTTGAAACAAAAAAAAAAAAATCATTCTGTAGGTATATACAATATATTATAGTAGGTACGCGTGAGCGCATATATATATATACATATAAAAAAATTAAGTGGAGGCGAGGGAGCGAACGTATAAATTTCTCAAAAAGTGTAAGTCGGAAATGAACGTTTTGACCAATATTTTACATTTGTAATCATTACAAGTGTACAGGCAATGCGTTAACAATTTGGAAAATATTATCTTTATAGGTAATAATTCTCCTGCATATTGTGCCTACAGGTAGTCTTATATAGGTAGTCTTATACTACTCATATCTTATCCAAACTTAAATGCTTATAAATTATAATCAATAAACTACATAATAAAATTGTGCTCATGTGGATATATAGTAAGTAAAGTTTTGGTTTCAAAGAAACTCATGGATTAAACTTAATTCGATATAAAAATAGTTGTAAGAGAGTGAATTTGAAAATTATCCATAGGTTAAAATATACTTGTACGGGGACGTATATAATAATACGTATATAATAAATATATAATGCATATAATAATACGCTTAACTGGCTCGACTCGGTTCTTTGACACACATACCTAAGAATTACGCATCATATATTATATATATATATATATATATATATATTGTATATAATTAATATACGTATATATAATAACATCGGGTTTTGTATATCCAATTTCGTGAGTAATGGATTGCATTTCGGTCGCACGATGACTTAAAATACTTATTAATAAGGAACTGCGAGTACAGAGCTACCTACAACCTACTCATATGATATATATTAGGCCGTATACCTACATAGGTACATATTTTTTTCGATAAATTTAATGCTATTTTTGTAATCTTCTACTTCTTCTCCGTCACCTTTTTTCCCAACTATTTGTGGTTTTTTTTTTTTTTATATAATATCTACCTGTATAAATTTAAAATATTTCGCTTAAAATTCAATTTACCCAAAAGAAAAAAACAACGATTCAAATATATAATCTATATTATTACATAGATTATGCTCTGTATAATGTATGTTAATACTGTCCGTCTGTCTATTAATTATTATTATCATTATTATTATTATTAATATAGGTCATTAAGTCCAAAAATCAAACCGTTACTACTTCCACGAAACTGCGGGAAATACAAAACAAGATTTCTCGATAATACCAATGTTGCGTGTGTGTCAGACAATTTCAGAGTCGGGCAGGTACGACGTCCTCTAAATAAGCGTATACTATTTTGGTCAATTTTATTTAAATACCAATTATATTGTAATAAACCCCCGGACATACATATCTAACATATATAGGTAATATATACACAGCTGGTAGTAGAATATAATACAACGTTAGTCTTTCGTGTCCATTATCGGTCCTCCTCGGACAGGATAGACCAGTATACTGTATAGTGTTATTATTTAAAGTAGTAGTATTATTTATTATTATTATTATTACTAGAGAACGGATTTATATGTACAAAAAAACATCAAAATATAGGTAGGTACTTTTAAAAATACTATAATATTATGCTACGAGATATGCATTTAAAACTACTGGGAAAAGTAAAAATTTCACCTATTTATATAATATTATCTACATATATAATTATTAATATGTAATCAATTCCTTATCAGAAAACTCTTCACCTGCAGTGTATAGGCCAGTATAACATGCAGTGCCCATATACATACTACTTCCCCCCCTCAAAAAAAAAAATTATTTATAGCCTCCCTCCCAAAAAATAAAATTGTTTTCTTACAATTGATATTAAAATAAATGAGTTTCAAAATTGTTGTCATATGACGATTGATTTTTGTCGTTGTTTACATTTTTCCCCAGGCATTAAACCTAATATGAGTAAAGCCCACCCCCCCCCCAAGATTTTAGAACTAGTTGCGCCACTGGGTAGATACAATATGAATTGAAAAAGATCTTTACTCGAAAAAATGTTTATACGAAAAACACACACTGCACGTTGTAAAACGTATACGTAATCATTTATAAGCAATATTAAATTAAACCTAACCTATATACAAAGTATTATATATTATATAACTATATTTGATCGAAACTTGAAAGTAATTTTTCCATTTTTTTTTTCGAATAGTTAATGGTGTACCTATATATACAGTGGCAAATAAAATATTTTTGCGTCCCCCTAAAATAGGCGCATAAAAAAAAAAAAGAAGAAATGATTTGTATAATCTACGCGACTAGGGTTTATGAGGAGGTGGGGAGATAATACAAATTTGTACCTAGTCCCGGGGCAACTGCCTCTATATATATACGGTAGCTACGCCACTAGGTATATACATAATAGGTGTACCTATTATGATAATATTGAGTTTTAGCCTTTAGATATAATATAATGACACATCGTCGGGATATAATATCAGAATAGGTATATGATATACATTATTGTTACTTACCTTGATTAGTCATTATGCTCAATACGTATTTGAATCTGACGTCAGATCTGAAAAAAAAAACCATTTAAAATGTTTACGCATAAAAAACGATATTGCAGTTCTACAAACAAATCCAAAAAAATTAATATATAAATACCGTATATATAGGTACCTAATAATGTTTTTATATTTAAGAATTATTCGTATAGTTTTGTACGAATTGATATTTTCGTGATTTTTTTTTTTTTCATCGCGAATATCGTATATCACACGGTACCGAATATATAGTAGATATACCTATATATATATATATATATATACGATATAGTATATTATACAATAAGGTATATATGTATATACAATAGTATACATGACTCACCTCGTCAAATTCGGTATATCGATTTTGAAGTTTAAATCGAAAATCATTTTTTTTTTTTTTTTTTTTTATATTATTATTTTATTATCGTTATTAATATTGTTATTTACCGGTTAATTATTTGGGTGATGTGTGTGTGTGTTTTTAAGTATATACCGGCCCGGTATACACAAAATATAATATTACAGTGGAAACGAACAATATAATATGCGAGGAAACGAAGAACGTAATTTACTACCTATATATTTATTTACCTCGTGTATGCGTAGGTACCACATTGTACAATAATATGGTAATAAATTTGGCAAAAAAAAAAAAACAAAATAAATAAATATAAGGGGATCGAGCTCGTTTAAAGGGTTATTTGGCCTTCTGCGCGGTATACGTGCCTATTATACCCCGTGTGTATAATATATATACCTATATAATATAATATACGTATCGCAAATCGTATATTTTGGTACCAGGTACCGCATACATATTGTATTATTATATTAGGCAGGGTACCTACGGGTAGTGCATGCAGGGGGGATGTATACGAATTACACGAATCATAATATTATATTATTCACGAAATTCGGGACGTTTTTTTTTTTTACATTATTATTATTATTATTATTATTATAGAATCCAAAATTTACGCGAACGGTAATTTTTTTATTTTTTTTTTTACACATATTTATAAAATTTTCAACTCTATATATTATATATATATATAGGTACGCCCCAACCATAGGTATGTTTACACACCTAGGCAATATTATAATATATAGAGGCATACGATATCCGAAATGTAATATATATCGAATGAAACTGTGGTATACTCACAATATTTATTATCGTATATATTATTATGTACGCGTAGGTACATATACATATAGATCCCGGAATCTTCGGTTTCTTCGGGGATATCGTCTTCAGCCGCGGGCCTACCGCAAGCGGCGGATAAATTTAGCGGTGCGCTAAAAATTATTATACGTATTATAATAATTATTGATATTACGCGAATAATAATAATAATAATAATAATAAAAATAACAACGATAACCGTACAACGATGATGATAATAATAATAATAATAATGGGTAGGTATAGGTATTATCGCGCGACATACATATTTCGCCGACGACGGCAGGATCCACACTGTTGCTGTTGCACTACCGTGTTGCGGGTCAAATCGCGAATACATTATTATTATTACGTATTATTATGGTAATACTTAATCTGATATTATATACGTAAATACATTACACTGTATACGGCGACTGCAGCACTGCAGTGACACTGCGGTGAATTGTGAATTGTAGATGCAATATTATTGTATCGGTGGGAGTGGGGGCAAACTATAATAATAATAATAATAGTTTTCTATTATACTGTTTCGTCAATGACTGTAGTAAATAAGGAGGGAACGGTATAATGAAAAAAAAAAAAAAAAAAAAAAAATGAAGAACAAATAAAAACACTATAATATACGAACGAAAATAACAAGAATATTATGATGTTTACTGCAAAGTGTACATTTATATTACGTGTACGTACGTACACGGTCGGTCGTACAGTTATTATCATTTTTATTATACGAGTGTATTTGCAGTGGCGGTGCACACGGGTAGAAGAAGGGGTTATCTAGAGCAATGCCGCGGTCGGTTAGGTAGGTAGCAAATAGCAATACCACGGTTATATACACGTGCGTGAAGTTGGCCCTACCATATTGTCCGATCATTTTGAAAATTATGCCAATATTTTGCAAGTAATTTGCAAGAATTTGCAAGTCCATTCCCGCAATTTGCAAGTTATTATTAAC
>JAIPRL010004424.1:0-38333 GCA_025469235.1 Pemphigus obesinymphae | reverse complement strand
ATACCGGGTAAAGGGGTGTTGACTTATCTGTCGGTCACTCCACAACCCGAAGGATCACGATAATACTTTTTGAATACATATTATATTAATAAAGAGCGTTTTTAATATATTTTACAAGTTGTTTTTTTATTTTTATTTTTCTACGTCCAATAATTAAAGTGAAATTTTCGGATTTAATCCAATTTTACATGTTGATTTATACACGGGATAATATAGTAAAGAAAACCTGTCGGGGTAAGGAATGGAAGCACATCATCGCTCGTCGGATATACAATACCGGTGTTGGCTACATTGAATTTGAAATCAATCGTCATCAATCATTTCTTTCGAAAAACGTTTCTGAGCGAAACTCGGTGTATATATAGGTACGTAGTAGTATTAATGTTTGATTCACACTAATATAGTGTAAAATAAGCAGTACCTACTACTTCAATATATTTTCTATACTGGATGGACATAAATGCCAGCCTCCATGTAGTTAAAAAGACCGGGCTCAGCCCAATATTCGTGAACGGCCAACGTATCGATCGTGTGCGTGTGCGCGAGTGGTACACCGATTCTTAACGATTACGTATATGCTATTCCATATTGTTCTTCGGGCAAAATTCAACTTAATTTAGATTCTTTTGTATAAAGTTAACTTGAAGTTAACACGTTAATTTTAATAAAAAAAAGTAACTTATTAAGTTAAAAGTTAATCTGAAAAAAAGTAACGAGGTAAGTAACTCAATTAAAATTAACTTAATTTTAACTTTTAACTCGTTAATGCCCAGCCTTGCGAGAAACTCCACTCGTTGTCGTATGTATACGAGAACGGCAAACAAATCCCGGGAACACTGCGCACGCGCACTACTACGGTCACGTGATTTTCTCGTACCTCGTACACGCGGAAACAAAATAATTACGGGTCGCAGAAACTCTCTATATTGACGATAATGATCGCACGTGATTAGGTCGGGGCCTGCGCACAACGTCGTTAATCGCCGGGTTTCTCGACCGAAGGGGGTGCACGCACCTTATATACCCTACAGTGCATCTCCTGCTCCTACTCTAAATCCGATTCCTTGGGCCCATGCCATCCGAATCGTATATATAACGATTAACAGGAAACCCACGGGTGCTGCAGGACTCTATATATATATATATACATAATAGTAATCTATACCTATTTATCATACACACACACATATATATCACGAAGTATATACGTTAGATTTAGGTATATGGTATGTAGGTATATACCATATAGGTATATATGGTATGTCTATAAATAAAACCAGGTCCAGAACATATTATAGGTACGTACGTGTGGATGATGCTGCAGCGGGAGCGCGGTCTCCGCGACGGACTACGCCCATCTCTCGTACGCCGGAGAATTTCATTAACCAAACTCGGCGGCGTAACGACGGGGTAATGACGACGGCGACGACGACGACGACGACGACGATGACGAGAAAAATAATGGAAAAATTAGTAGCGTATTATATATATTATGTATATATATAATGTTATACAGTATGTACACGACTATATATATATATATATATATATATATGGTGGGCGTCTTGCAGGAGAGATGAAAAAAAAATTAACCGTCTAATGGGTAATAACAGTAAGTATATATATATATATATATATATATATACTTGCTCTCGTCGGATAAAATAATATTAATATATATAGAAACTAGTTTCGTCGTCGTTCGTTCGTTCGTTCGTTCGTCGTCGTCGTCGTCCTCGTCGCTATTTAGCCGCCGGCCGTCCTTCATTACCATAATATAATAAACGAAATAATAATAATAATAATATCATATATTATATTCGTACAGGTATATATATATACCTCGCTCATATACCTGGTAGGTACCGGGTTATAGGTATATATACTACCTTATACATATATTTTGTAATTTAATTATAATAACGGCGGCCGAGGCGCGGCCGCGCGCGGATACTCGTTAGCGTTTCCAACAAATTAACCGCCGCCGCCGTCGCCGTTGACCTTGGCCCATAATTACTGTACGCCACCACCGGGTTACGGATATAATAATATAACATTATAGGTAGCGACGGCGGTGTGGGAAATTTAATTAAAAAAATATAAAAAATAAAAAATACAATTTCGATGACGACGATGACGATCGTTTATTATTATTAGTTTGGAAGAGAGAGAGAGAGAGAGAGAGAGAGAGAAAAAGAAAAAAGAAGAAAAATTTACGGCGGTTAAACGTGCGGGGGTGGGAAGGGTTAGTATTTGCCACGCACGGCGAAGGTCACACCGAACCAAATATCATCATTGCAGGTATAGAATTAACGATATATATATATATATGCAATAATCAAATTTCAACAAACGAATATATTTGTTGGAATAATACAATTTTCATTATTTCAATGTAGGTATATTATATATATTGTTAAATTAATAAAAAAAAAATGTGTTTACAATAACAAATTCATTTTGTAAATTTCACAAAATATATAATAGTTATAATTTAATGAAAAATAATTTGTAAAATTAACACAGATTTTATTATTATAATAAAATGTGTCATTAAATTGAAAAAAATATTCTGTTCAAATTGACTAGGTACCTATTTCGATTGACAAAAGGGCGTTTGTTCTACGACGAAGAAGAATAAAAGAAACACAAAATATTTATAATCGAATTTACAAAATATTTGTTAATTCAAATAAATTTGATAAAGGTAGTCAATTAGACAATTTTACCCAAGACGTGGATAAAAGATATTGTTAAATAATCAATAATACGTTTTGTTATTTTACTGTTAAATTTAAAAATATTTTATTCCTAAATCAACAAACATTTTATTGGACGAATATATTAACAACCATATTATTAAATCAATCTATATTTTTACTGAAATCACAGATACCTATATTTGGTTCAGTGCATATATATATGTTATAAATTATGTACGATTTCCGTGGTATTTTTCATACAGTTATTATACCTACCTGTAATATAGGGTTGGTAATTATCATTTTTCAGTTAGAAAATATTTATAAAACTCAAACCGGTGCAGCCTAAAATACGCAAAATTCAATGTTCAAGTATCTATAAATATCTATATATATATATATAGGTATTCCTACCTACAATGTTGATTTAACTTTCTGCCGACCGTCCATAAAAAAAACTCGTCTAATGTGTATTTTTTGTTATTAGAATAGTAGACAAAAAAAAGAAAAAACGAGGAAAGAAAAAATAGTGAATCTTTGATACATGTCTGTGCAACGAACCGCATGATAATACTGCAGGCTGTTTCTTCCATGCTATGCAATAAATATACAAGTAAATCGAAAGCATTTTAATAACTATAATTATTATTATTCGTATATCTATTAGTGAAAACAGAAATTCGACACGTCAACTGTTATAAACTATAATATAAAACCGTGTACAAAGTAGAATAAAAGTAGACAAAGTTGTCATGATTCTATGAGTAAAATGATTATAATAATTATTTTTTACGCGTCTCTCCAGAACATCATAATTATAAATAAATGATTATTTATTATCGATTTCCGAAGTGATTATTTAAAATTATAATTTGAACGTAAACACGTATATTATATTATTATTACAGAGTTGGGACTATATTATATAGATACATTTATCTTTAAGATTATATAATGGACCATCATATAACTATAATTTATCTTATATTCAATGGTCGATCATAGATAGCTAAAAGTTAATCTACAAAAATTACCTATGGGCTATAGATAAAGGGAAAAATGATAATTGCTAAAAATGTATTTATAGGGTAGATATAAAACAATTAAAATGACAATCATCTAGATAAAATAAGATAAATATATATACAATTTAAAAAAGATAATTTTTACTTAAATCTTACTAAAAATAGTATAATCACAAAATGTGCTTGATATTTTTATAAATAAATATTAACTATAAAATTATTCTATTTAATATTATTATTATTATATTATTTATTATGATATCTCGATTACTGTACCTGGCATTACCTAATCTATTTAAAATTCATTTTTTTCTTATCATTATAAAAAAATAAATAAACGTACAAAAATTATATTAAATATACAAATATTTATAATTATTAGAGAAAAACGTTAATTTCTGAAAAAAAAATCAAACATTTTGCTGATGTTTATAATATCTAGATAACTGGCAATTTACAAAACTATTTTTTATCTTTACTTTAGATACATTTATAATCACTATCTTAATACTTAATTTAGGTAAAAAGTCATTATCTTTCATGATATACATTTTGTGCCAATGAACAGTGTTTCTGCACATTATCTTTGCCCGGGTTTAAATAATTTTCAAAATTATGAACCATTTTTCAGTAGCCGTTCTACTTTTGTTGCATTAATATATACAATATATAATGATGCATATAATATATGGAATGTAGATTATCTAAATAATTTATTATTATTATAAAAAATAAATTTTAATTATACTATGTTAACGACGACAAATTTTTCTGCTCTATTTTAATGTATTTGAATGTACCTATATATTATTATTTTGCTCTCGTTCCAATGATCGTGTTCGATCCGTTGCACATATTTTGTCATAGAGCCTCTATAGACTGTAAATTATATTGTATAAGTACAATACTGGCTTAGATCAATAGGCATGTGAATTGAGATGAGTGTTCAATGATATAAGTGATATTCGTCAATATAGACACGAATTTAAAGAGGTTTTGGGAGATGAGGCACTATTATTATTATTATTATTAAATACACATTGGAATATTTTATAATTTTCAAAATGTATTATCCAATTGATTCGCATGATTAGAATTAGATGTTTTTTGATCACTGTTACAGTAGCTATATATTTAAAATCATAAGCAAATGTATTCAAATGTTTCCACTAAACGGTTTCACACATTGAAATTGTGTTAAAACATTCCAGATTTGTTTTTAAATTCAGTCAATTCGAAATTGGCATTATTTTGTCACTTCGGTCACAACAGTAGATATCTTTTGGAAGTATACAAATATAATTCAATATTAATTAACTAAGAGTTTAAATTTTATATTTTGTATTTTTATTACCAAAAAGTCATAATGTTCTGCTGATATATAGTGTTTCAGTAATAACATTTTAGTAAATTATCATTATACATTTATACTTGCATAAGATAATTTACTTTTATATTTTTGAATAAAAAAAATTTTAATTGCGATTTAAGAGGTTAAAAACAGAAATTATTTTACGAAAAAACAAATTATTGTTATCTAATACGTTTTTACAACAATATTATTCTATATCCTGTGGCGATTTTTTCTTTATTGAGAAATCTAGATATAAAAGAAAAATTAATATGAATCTTATTGTAAGAACGAGTTACAAATGTCTGCCACTTTTCTAGTTTTTACTGTAGCGACCGCAGAAAAAAATATTTCATGGCACGAGGAGACAAGGTTATAGGTTAGGCAATATTATTTGCTATATTAAATATACATAAACAGAATAATATAGACAGAGATTTGATACTTGGAAACACTTAACAGAAAAAAAAATAGCACAGGAGAATTCAATTAGACTGGTAGAAATAAGATATAATATAGTATTCAATTAAGCGTTGAATGTTTAGGTATTTGACATTTGATAGGTCATTTTTTAGATCGATGTCCATAGTATATAGTAATATATTAGTTTTCAAAAACTGCAACTCAATACATTTTAATTATAATTACAAAATTAATATAATTAAATATTTGTAAGATTTTTATTTCGAGAAATCTGTTTGCATGAAAAAAATATATTTTAATTGGCCTAAAAATAAACATGAAAACTGTATGATAATAATCGTACGTAATCTAGACAGCTATATACTTTATGAAAAACTAATAATTATAAAATTGAAAATTCGAAAATGACACTCGAGTTGATATAGTTTAACAGGAATAAATTACTCCACAACAGAGTATTGTAACGTAATTGATAAAAAAAATCAATAATAACCGTATGTACCGCGGTCTTGCAGTATTATACCGCGTGACCATGTACCACTGCCAAGGTTGATAAATCATCATATTTTATTATCAACGATCACTAATAATTGTGATATCTAATAACTAGGACATGGATTTCGATATTTTAAAAATAAGAAAAAAATTATTTAATGCCTTAGAAAAGCCACAATATATATATATATATATATATGTATAAATCCATAAATAATTCTAATCATACAATTTTAAGGAGTATTATATAGGCAACTTCATATTCTTTTGTAGAGTGGATTTGTGCTTAGTGATATATAGTGATAGTGACCATATCAAAAGTCTACATGAAGCAATTACATGCACCTACATGTATAAGTAAATGATATATTTTGCGATCATGAAAAATCTAATAATTTTTACCAGTATAGACGAAAATATAGAATATATAAAATATTACACATAAATGAAAAACGTATAGCCGAGGTTGAACGTTTAAAAGCTATTATAAAACATAAACCTGAATGTATTTCAAAACTCGAAAACGTTTGGAAAATGAAGTTCAAGAAAAACGACAATTAATTAAAAATGTAATGGGAATTGTAAATTATATTCACATTGGTAGTCAGTCTAATTCAGTTAGAAATAACCTTAATAACCTTAATTGCATTTCTTTGCTTAAGAATTTAATTGATGGCTTTAAATGTTTTAAAAATCCAGTGTGTATTATGTGATAATTCAGTACGACACTTATCGGAAATAACACCTTTTGGAAAAAATCAAATTTGATTATACGTATCTATACCGCCGGTGAGACGTAAAAGGGAATCAATAAAAAAAATATACACTTGATATCTTGCAAGACCTTTTTTTAGCATTTTATCTAGTGCATAAGATTACAGCCATTATTATGTCATTATATAATATTATATACTTACAAAATATAATAGTAATGTATTATACAATACCTATATTATACGTAAACGGGTAAACAACGAGATTTTTCGCGTTGGTGACGGTAGGAATTTGGTGCAAGTCGTCAGTAATAATTAGTAATTACCTATCATTGTCTTGTCCAAGAACCATCTTCGATTCCATAACATGTTAAGTTTGGAAAAAGGAGAATGTTAAACTTGTATTATTTTATATATACAGTTAAAATCTTATACATATATATTATAAAATGATAACTCCGAAAACCGTTTTTTCCATGAAAAAAACAGTGCTATTTATTATTTAATTCCCCGGCTAGTTTTCGTCACTACTCGACGCCTATTCCTTTAACATTACCTTTTTCTAAACTATTCTCCGGTAATTTTGAGATTTTTACGCCTTTCGTTCTACTGCGTTTTTACCTTTTCTGATTTCCCCGACCTTTCAACACCGGGAAGAAAAAATGTGGTTCTCAACTCGCCGATTTTCGTTATCACTCGACGTTTTCCCGTCTCATCGTACTATAGTCCCGAACTTCCGAAATAGGATTTAACGACCTTTGTAGGCCTTTTTCGACTCTATGGACTTTGTATTTGGGTTTCCCGGACGTTTTAACGCCCGACTGAATGTTTCTTTGTCTACCGATCGTCCTCGACCGACCGGGACGTTAGTTCCGTATATGCGTATATATTATCTGCCAATAACATCTGTATGTAACGGTGTCTGAATAGTTTAAATACGAGAAATATCGACCACTCTAACGTTGTTTCTGTAGTTTAATGGAAACGAAAGTGAACTTGCAATACGGGTTCGCCGGTTCAAATTCCATTCTATCCATTTGTTTTTTTTGCGACTTTTTTTGTTTATTCAATATCCGAAATCGTAATATATTTTCTTATCATTATTCATTTTATTATTTCTTATTTCTTATCTTTTTTTTCGTTTTGTTTTAATTAAATTTAATACCTACCTAGGTATTTTATTAAATTAAATTATGCGTCATATAATACCCTGTGACGAGTTCTTATTTAAGTGTTTGAGTCTGACCCACCGATTCACAGAGTACTTAGGTAGGTACCTACCTATTATATAGATTTTAAATCTCCTAGTAATGAATTTAAAATCGTAACACTTCCATAGTATTTTTCACAATTTTGAATTAAATTTATATCGATACATTCGATAAACTTTTATCATATATACGATGTTTAATCGGACTTTCGAACATATCGACCTGAAAACAATGGTTATATACGAATTCTAGAACGAAAAGTACGAGCGACTTCTTATATGTGCAGAGTAGGTATATTACACTCTTTTATTTTATACCCATATTATATTTAACGGTAAATGTTTCTTAAAATTTATTTATAGTGATGTTGTGTAAAATCTAAATATAAAATAGTAAAAGAGAGGTTCCAGTTCTTATACAAATCAGAGAATAGTAAGGTTGATCAATTTTTGGATTACATATTTTATCAACTTATTTGTCGGAAAAACTTTAGGAGTGTACTATCTTCTGGACAGCGAACGCCAGTTTCTGCCGTAGGCGGAAAATTTTTAAAATTAATTAATTAACAATATAATTTCCGATAAAATACTTAAACCGAAGTATACGAATTGCACTCAAAAGTAATTCTACTAATCAGGTGCTGTACTCAACAAAAGTTAAACTCACAAGGTATCACATTCAATCGGAGTTTCAAATTTAAGTTTCCCCACTCAAAAGTTGTCGAACTTACAGAAATAGTCTCACATAAAAGGAGTAGCACCCGGTAGATGTTGCACTCAAGCTAGTATAATATACTATTATTATTTATTTATAAAATAAAAATATCAAATTATGTTTATTTTTAAACAGTAAATCAGTAAAACGTTATTGCCCAAATAAGAAGTTTAAAACGTTAAACTTTAAATTTAACAGTTGTAAGTTAATTTTTCAAGCAAGTACCAATATAATTTAACTATTGATGTTAACTATTCAGATGTAGACAATATTATACTATACCTAACTAAATAACTCAATTGATATGAGAAACGAATTTTTTCATTATAATGACATAATATGTATATATATGTATGTAAATGTACAGTGGAAAAACGTAACGATTCGGATTAGAATCGAAAAATTAATATTATTTTAATAACAAAATAAAAAACAATAGTTACACGAGCCATTGAAAATTCGATTAAAAGAAAAAACAAAAGACCGGTAGCGCAGGTGACGTCGCGCCGTTCCGTCTTTGTCACGGTAGGTGTACGTTCAGCAGGTGATTTATACTTTTATTACCAACACTCCTGTTACGGTCGTTGATAGTATATTACCAATTTCCAGTAAAGTAATAAGTAATAACTGTAAAACGTATAGTAGCAAATCATTGCTCGCCCTCGTAGTGGTAAAATCGTTAAACACAATATATATTTGTCATTATTGGGATTGTTATGTTGTTTTATTACACGCGTTTGTGCGGGTAGGTGGTTAAAAATTAGGGTAGACACCTGTGGAGCGTTATCTATATAACACAGATACCTACACCATAAACAATGGGTATTTTTTTACTTATATTTTTGATAATCATGATAATTTACGTATATAATAAGATGTCCTTCCGGCGGTGTCGAGACGTCGAATTTTAATAATTAAATATCCCCTTAAGCAATAAAACTGTACTCAACACCCGAAACGTGTTAAAATTATAGTCAATTAAAATGTAAACAAGTATAAACAGGTAGAAAGATAGACTATAAAGAAAGTAACTAGTATGAATGAAAAAAAAAACAAGGTTTAATGCGTTACATTTTACTTTCGATTTATTATACAATACGAATATGTAAATATCTATTAATAACATTATACACACTCGTGGCGGAGTGTATATTATTACATTATATATTTATAATAATATAAATTATAATTACATTTGTATATTAAGTGCATACATATTAATATAATATATGTAAAGGTATTATGAATTATGAATTGTAATATTCACCATTATAGTTAATAATTTTTATGGCATCGCATAAAATAACGATAATATTATTTCAATGATAGAATGGCTCCATGAACATTTTCCATTTTGTTATCTTTGGTAATGCCATACCATTTGGTAATAGCAGACCTGCTGAGAATACCTCCGGTACTTTGAAAGTATATTTGCAATATGTATTGGAAATTAGATTAAATTATGCTTAAATATAAATTAAAAATATATTCCGAATACTTCTCAAACACCATATTTTTTTGTAGATCATCAAAATGTTAATGAAATTATTAAACATTGAAATTTCAAGTTTAGCCTACAATTGTTGATGAGTAAAGAAAATAATAAAATGTTTTGCAATTTAGTATTTATATATAATTGTCAATTTTACATGAAAATGTATACTACTATTTCAATATATAAATGATAAAACAGTAAATTATTTGGTGAAATCACTAAATCATCTTTTGTTCGGTATGTAACTACAATACTATGTTATCTGTTTTCTTTTTTAATATTTATAATACTTATATATTGTTTTAGTAATATATTACTTAATATTTATTTTTAAATCTATCTTATGCGATTAGTTTTTTTCTTGCATGCAAATATTGTAACATTCTCTACCTTCGATATTTATTTTCATACAATATCCCAATGTGTCGTCTCCCGTCTGATTTTAAAGTTTTGTTATAATTTGATTCAGTGCACTGAATGACCATTTTACTGTAGCAGTGGCTATCGGTATATAAAAAACTGATTCTCGCAATTTTTTTTAAATGTTTATATCTAATATTAGCTTCAAGATGTTTAGCTATAAGATTTCCACCAACTTCTATATATATATATAAAAAAAAAAAAAATTCAAAGGACTTAAAATCTGAAATTATATGGTTTTTATTATATTCAGATATAGATTATGTTATATTTTTCAATTATTGAATACTCTTATATAAGTTTAATCATAATATCCTTGAAAAATAGCCCCTTTTTATCATTTCCAAACCAATTTATGAAAATGTTGGTAGAAAATTATTACGATATTTATTATTTTTTTTATTGTTATCCCGTTTTTTAATTTTAAAAATATGGTCACCCTATTATACACTCGTCAGATGGGGATTTTATGCTTGTTCATCATTGTTATTAAAAGTAATAATAGGTAGTGAAAAAACTATCGAAGGGTATAATTATTACTATTAAGTTATAATATATAAATGTATAATATAGGTACCTGATAGGTAATGGAAGATTATAGTTATAAAATTTAATTAAATCTAAATTATTTTCTTAATCATCTTTTAAAAATATTGACAATCTTTAATATTCGTATAAATAATCAAATAACCAAGAAATAAAATGTAGTTTAACACTTCATTTTTATTTTAATTATAAATATGCAAGAATATATTATATTTATGTCCAAATTTTGTATATTAATTTCAAAAAAACGTGTAATAAATGAATGATTTTTGTCAGTTATTTTTATCATTGTATGTTTACATTGATACAGAAGTTTTTCTGACACATGCTAAAAACTCCATTGCACAAAACGTTACTATATTTTAATTTCTGAAAATACTTTATATGCCGCCGCTCACCTTCTTATAGACATGATTGTGTCATTAGAATTGTGTACATTTAATGCGATTGTAAATCGATGTACCTATACTATAATACTTAATTAATTATCAAAAAGTCCCTTAGTATGCGAATAAATATGAATTTTTCACATGTAATATTAATCTGAAATATTGAAAATATAGTTTAAATATTCTTTAACCTCTAAAATATGCTCCAATATCGCAATGAAAGTACATTAGTGTAGTACTGAACTCAAAAACGTTAGTTTTGAGTAAATGGAGTTTTAAAGTTTCAGTATCATAAAACCTAAAATATTTTATGTAGACAATTGACATTTTAGTATGCTAATATTATTAATAGTGTAAGTATAGTATAGTACAAGGTATACTGTTAAAATATAGTTAAAATTTTTTTTTTGAGTTTTACATTAATGCATTAAAAATATTAAATATTTTGTTTAATTTTTGTTTACATAAAATTTTTTTTTTTATTGTAAATTAAAAAAAAAATTAATAGGTATAATAATTTACACGTCTATAATTATGAATAATAATAAATAACATAACAAAATAAATTATAAACGTAAAAAAGTTTTCCATTAAACGGTAAATATTTTTTTATTAAATAGCATTAAACTGATTTTTTTCCCAGCTCTTTTTGTACCTGGTTTTTCAGGGGTTATTATGTTATTTTTTTTTTAGTTGATTTAAGAAAAACATAAAACTTTTTCAATTATTAATTTTTACGCATAATTTTCACCACGATATTATTTATGGTATTTCTTCTTACCCAACAAGACAAAGTTAAAAAATTTTTTTGGGTCCCGCTATTCGTAACGCCGCCCCTGGTATACATATTTATATACTACCCAAATATGTGAAAATATGTAAAATTTATTTAGTACCGAATATTTATGAAATGGATTTATTATGTACACGAGTTGTCCCGTGGGAGTATGAGACACCTCTCCACCTACCGCAATTACGGAAGCATTCGGCAAAATTAAGTTCAGTCGGTAAATTTTAGAAAAAGTGGATGGTTTTCTTTTTTTTTTTTTTTGGCTATTCAAGTTTTGATTGAAGTATGATTTTGTCGGGAAGACCGAGACCAAGATTTTACTATTTCATAGCAAGGCTGAAATGAAAATTGTATGCAAGACCAAGACCGAGACCAAGACTCTTGCAAGTCTTGCTTTTAAATAAAATAAAAATTAATGAATTGAATATATTATTTATTATATTTTTTTTTTCTTGGTATGGCTAAATTATTTACGATTCCACACCGAATCTACAGATTTCTCGCAATGCAATCATCGATATCCTATTGTAATATTTTCGGAAATGTTTATCGTTTATCGAATATATGGGTAAACAGATATTCTACTATTTCTTAAAAGTTCGGTGTTATCGAAAACAGTCAACTACACACTAGGTATACCTACCTAATTATTTTTTTCCTGATCAATATATCGTCGACCGTCTTGTGTACGTGTACATTGATTATCGGCGTCGTCATTTAAAAACAATAATATTCTAAAAAGGGCAATTTATATACAGTGTGCTATTTATATAGTTACTGAAATACGTATTTACCAAATAAAAGTAAATATTTCTGTAGAATTGAGTCTTCAATTTATTATTAGAAAATCCACAAGTACTCAAATTATAAACAAAATAGGTAGTTAATTTGTAAATAATATTAACATGTTTTTCTAATGGTTACTTGCCATAGTAGGTACATATTAGGCACACATTTTATACCTATACATACTATAAAATAGGTAGGTAGGAACCTATGTACATAATTCTTATTTTATTATGAATATTTTTTAATTACAACACAATAACAATAGGTATCTACAAACGTGTAGTTAAAATATATTAGTTTTCATTGCCCGCAAAAGCAGATGTATTATATCATATAGGTAGGTACGTACGACGGAGGTATTGAACAGGATGGGGAAATTTATTAGTAATAAACCAAAAAAAAAAAAAAAAATTAGGTCATCAACCAATTTTTTATACCATTTTGTTCCAATTTTTTGCGAACGTAGGAGGAGAGAATTACTCCCATTGCTCCCTGTATCCCCCTGGTGTACGTATAAATAAATTATTTATTCTTATTTATAAATTTGGTGAAAAAAAAGTAAGGCCGCAAGAATTTTGACCAAGACTGAGTTACCAAGACCAAGATTCGTTCAACAAGACCAAGACTGGCTTTTACTGAGTCAACAAGACCAAGACCACGATTGAGTCAACACAACCAAGACTAAGACCAAGACCGAGTTAACAAGACCAAGACTGCCGTGGTCTTGTTAGGATTTTAGTCGGCGAAACGGGGGAAAAAAGTTGATTATTTTGTTTTTTTTCCGCTCATTTTATGTTTTGAAAGGAAGTATTATATTGTTTTTTCACACCCTCTACTCTCCCAGCCAAAAAAATGAATAAATAAAATAAATAATCTTTTGTTCGGGACGGCCCTGATTTTGTCCTATACCCCGAAAATTCCATTACGTAGAGAATGCTATACCCGCATTTTCTGTCTCCGTCCATCTATCTAATTGACAATATAGCAAAATTATACAACGCAAAATTGAAATTATGGCATTTTGGTTAGATTTAGAGCTTTTCAAATTTAACGAGAAGAATAATTTCGTGTGAACCTCATGGGCTTTTTGTAAAATATTGTCAGAAAAAAAAGTTACGGTATTTTTAGTTTTTGATATTTTTAAATAGCTTCAACTTTTTCGTCAGACGATATTTTACTAAATGCCCATGAGGTTCACTCGAAAATATTCCTCGCTTTAAATTTTGTAATAGGTGTTTATACCCTAAATTTAACCTAAACGCCAAAATTTCAGTTCTGCGTAGTGTGATTTTGCTATATTATCTGTTAGATAGACAGAGACAGGAAATGCGAGTGTAACATCCTCTTAATATTAGACAAAAAAAAAAAAAAAAATAGTCGTAATTACAATAGAGTCCGTTCCCCAATAATATTACGTAATAATAATGTACGTCGACGACGGGTCCGCCGTGTGAATGGATGCGCAGTGTGTATATAATGGTAATATTATTCACATACACATTTTAATATTATTATTGGGTGTATAACTCGTATACACGATAATGTTAATATGTATGTAACTATATACATAAGATTTCAGAGACTAAATATAATTTCAAAAAAAAAAAAAAAACCGGACGCCGCGGGCGGTACAACTACCCTCCCCTCGGGAAGTCGGCTTAGGGGGGTGTAGGGGAGGCTCTGTCGATTAATTAACAACGTAAACTCGACTAATCGGCATTTAACCTCGTCAGCTCTCTCTCTCTCTCTCTCTGTCTTCCATCTCGCTCTTTTCGAATTCGAAACCTAATTGCCCGTGTATAATAATATCTATAATAATATAATATGGACATTATTATAGGTGTATATGTATATATATATATATATATATATATATAGCTGGTTCTATATTATATTATACGTATATACAGAGTGGTGCCGGGCTCATGCGCGATAGTCGTTTAACGAAATCAACCGCACGCTCAAAAATCATTATCATGACGATACGATCGTTAACGTCCGTAATACGTCTTATGTAATGTTACGTTTTTGTTCGAAATAAATATAATATCCGTTATACGCTATACGAGACTGGTATCATATTAAAATGTACAGATCAGTTTATAGGTCACAGAGCCGTAGCGAGATTCGATAGTGCCGAATTTCCGCTCATAAATTGATAGTGATAAGGAAAAAAAAAAGTCATCGATTTTCTGGAGTTACACTCAAAATCTACACTACATATCTATCACTACAAATCTAGTTAATAAGTAAAAAAAAGAAAGTCATTGACTTATGCTTTTTCAAGATTTTTCCCTAGGTCGAATTTTTGCCCCCCCCCCCCAAATCTTAGAAATTTAGGAATACTTACCGAATTTCGATTTTTGCGCCCCCTTTACCGTTGCGCCCTTGGCCTGGGCCAGTTTTACCGAGCCCTTGCTACGGCTCTGATAGGTTAAGTATACTATAATATTGCCATCGATTTATACTTGGTATTGGGGGACGGATCTATACGTAAATGCACATTATATTTATTGGAAACACCTATTTTAAATCTGATAGAAAATGTGCACGGTTTATTTACATTCTTATTAAAATAACCCCAATTTTATTTTTAATAACATATATATACAAACATATATGTTTAATGTACAGTGGTGCACAGAAGTTTTTCAAGAGCATATGCAGCTAATTATATTTATACCCACCCACCTACTTTTACTAAAGCAATGCATATTTTTTTAAAAAATAATTTTGCATTGTGCTTCTTCTAGTAATGGTAGTTTTATAGGCGAGAGGGTCCATGATATCAACATTTTATGCGTGTAAGGTTAAGTAAGGTTAAGTAAGGTTAAGTAAGGTAAGTTAGTTTCTTATCCAAACGTAATTTTTTGTAATCTAATTTTTTTAATTTGTTACTATTTGTAACATCATCGTTTCGAACTAAAAACAAATTTATCCATGAGGGTGTGGGCAATTTTGCATCTGCTTACATTATCCACGTTTTTTCAAACGAATTGTATTATATTTCTATTGATTTGTAACTATTTATAACCAAATTTTTATAATTTGTAATCTCATAATACATTTTGTATTAAATTATATCCGGATACCTACTCAATAGAACTCAAAAATGTATTTATTTAAAATAATGAGGTTACGATAAATTTGAAAATGTTTGCGTTTGGTCAGGGGGTATTGACTCTACACACTTATACAGAAATATATCTGATTAAATATAGTATAATAGGTATAAGTAGGTATAAATATGGGTTTGAATGAAATATTAAAATATTAAGTTATATACCTATTATTTAGTTTAATATTATCTGTCTTCTGTTCTAATTATTATAACGTAGCTACCATCCAGAAAACGATTCTAAATCATTCTAAACCTAGAAACTACCTTACCCTCCTTGAGAACACATGCAGTTGCATTACTTGGTAACCCATGTGGGCGCCACTGTTAATGCATATTTGTCATTTTTTTTGTGCATATTTTTGTTTTTAACTTATATTTTCACGTGTTCTTATTTCGAGCTATAAAAATTTGCGAAATTATTGTTCTTGGATACTAAATATTTTAAAATTACAAGTAACAGCTTTCCAGGATATAATAAAGTAGACTTTCCGACAATCACACGATACACGATTTATATCATTTTTTATTAAAATAATACCAATTTTATTTTGTATATTTTGCATATTTTTAACTTTTTAAACCTTTTTCGTATATTTGTAAATTTTAAATGCATATTTTGTGACATATTATAGTATTTTTAAATGCATATTTTGAGGGTTTTAACTTTTAACCCATTTTATATGTACATCGTGTTAATCGATTTCATTTGAAAATCCAACTCGTTCCCGCTCACGTTCAATGCGTAAGAAATAAACTCGGTCGCGTTCACAATCACGCCGAAGTTTTAAAAATGTAATCGGGCCAAGGCTTTGCACCCGTTTAGCCGGTATAGTCAAAACCCTTAAAAAACCCGATTAAATGACCCGTAGATATAAAAAAAAATATTAAATTTTCTAGTGACATATGAATTCGTATATATATTTTAAACAGGATTCAGTTTTTCATAATTGGAGACAATGTGTGTATCGGTTATATGATAAGACGTGATAACAACTGATCTATCTATAGTCTGTGCGACATTGCGGTTTCGGTTATTCGGTATGTCCGTAGTGAATATTGTTTTCAGTTTTGTTTTATGTGTAGTTGGTAAAATTAAAAATGCTTAGACAAAAATGTAGTGGTGTGTATAATTAAATATATTGTACTTATAATTTATTCAAATCTAAAGTTTAGTGTATCCAAATTATAAGGAATAATTTATAATTGCATTTATTCGAATTTTCATTATATTAAATGATTATTTTGTTGTTAAAATTTAATAATATTATGTGTGTCATTACTTTATTAGTACTTAAAAGTTGCTTGTGTAGCTTTATACTTTGCTTAATAAAATTTGCCACTTGACGCACAACAAATTTGATATATCACTCGATTTTAAATAACCCATAATCCCAATAAATATATCGGCTAAACGAAACCCATATTCTTCAAAAATAAAGAAAACTTGAAACCACAGCCCCTACTTTTCTTTTAAGCACCCGAAACCATAACCCGAATAAATCATTCGGGTGCAAAACCTTGAGTCGGGCAATTTTAAAATTTGATGGCCTCGGCCGTAAGGTATCTATAGTTTAATTAGACAAACTGATTAAAAAATCAATCATTTTTTTTATAAATATACTTATACTAAAAATACTTCTTTAAAAATTTAAACAAGCAAAGAAAAAGCGAAATTTTTTTCTAAGTATAAAACAAAATCAAAAATACGGCGATCGTTGTCCGTTGTAGATATTCATATTTTAATTTCAGTGCCCTAAAGGCACACGCATGAATTGCATTTACCCTAACGACGAGCCTGCAGTTGATGGGTAACTATTTTCAGGAAATATTTATACATTATAATTTATAACGTATGTTGTCATTAGGTCTAGAGGCCACATTTTTTAAAAAAGGGGTCGGGCCGTGGCCCGACTTCAACATGAACTTCGGCGCCACTGAAATAAATCACGTTATTAAAAAGAAAAAAAAAACGAACGCTTTAATTTTTTAAATAATAATAATAATAATAATAATTTCCTTGGATTAATATTTTTCTTATATATTTACCAAAAAATTACCGATTCATAGAGATTTATTGCGGGCCCACGGAATTTTGAGTATTTATAAATTTAGTATTTATTTTATTTTATTTAAATCTAATAGGTTTTATAGTGAAATATGAATATATTTTTAATTTAATATAAACGGCCTGAAAATCGTTCAAATTAAAAAAAAAAAAAATATTCAAAAAATATAAACGTCATTCACGTTCACGACCTATTCGACCAAAACGAGTGGCGTTCTCGTATCGTTCACAAAATATAGTCGAATCGATTACATTTGGATGTACATACTCGTGTTTCGTACGTCAATAGTAACTCATCATTTTTATCAATAATTATAGTCGCGTGAATCGACTACAATTTAAAAAATGAAGAAAAATTGCAGCGGTAATTTGCATCTCTTTGGAGACCGAATATCGAATATGTTCTTATTTTACTTACTTTAAGGTATTACTATGTTTAGAATATTTTTTAAAAACTTCCGAAAAAATAATATTTAAAAAATATGTTTTATCTAATAATTTGTATTTTAAATTAAAAAATTAAAAACTATAATATCAATTACATTACAGGTATACATTATAAATCCATACTTTGATGAAACGTTTTATATTAAATATATTGTATAATTTCCTTGTGTTAAAAGACATTAGGTATATCCCTTAAATTTATTCAAAATTTGATATAGGTACTAAACTTATAAAAAGGAACATAATAATGTTATAAGTATATGAATATAAGTACCATATTATATTAGGTCTTGAAGTACCTAAATTAATTTTATCGATAAAATGAGTACCTACAACAAACTAATTATTTTTGGTGCAATAGTAATAGATACATACGAGTAACAAACTAATGATCGAATATATATCTAATATGTACTTAAATAAAAAATCAAAAAAATCCATAAAACAATTAAAATTGTAATAAGAAATAATTCAAACCTTTAAATATATTACTACATTATCGGACAATTTATATAAATTATTAAGTGTTCTTATCCTACCATAGATAGGTACCTGATTAAAATATTTGATTGAAGACTGGCTTAGTTAAAATTTTTCCAAGTCGATGTATCAATGTATATTACAAGGTGTACTTGGTATCTATTCATGTAGTTTTTGACAATATACATTTATATGCTAGCCGTAGATCTGAGATAAATTAATTTAAAAATAAAATCTTTTTTTTGACATGAATTAAATATTTCAAAATTTGTTAGGCCCTCATAATGTATTACATGAAAAAATAAAACGACATAATTATGAATATTAATAAGCCATTTCAATAATATTAACGAAAACTTTACAGTATACAATAAACTTAAATAAAAACAACAGAATGTGTATACCAATATAATGATATTATAACCGAAAAAAACACTAATATTTTGGTACTGATATTACTGATATTACTTAACCATTCTATTTATAACCGTGGTTATGACAATTGACCCAAAAGTGATCAGCGTATTTTGTGTACTAGATTACATTTTAGGCACTGTGGCCTGTGAGTACCGTTCTAACTATCACTATTCACTCCTATAATATAGATGCTTGACCAACTTATAATGGATATTTATTATAGTCTATAAGTTCAAATCTTTGATTATATATTCTGAGTAGGTATAACAATTATATTTAGTAATGAGTACAGTATACTATATTATAACATAATCAATGTAACGTTTGTCAACAATACATGTGGTAAGCATGTATACTAAAGTACAAAAGTAAATTTTGTTCCCGCCTTTTTGTTTTAACAAACAATTACTGGAAAATGCAGCAATTTCAAAGATGCAAAGTTACTATGGAACATGCGTTGAATGCACATGGATCTAAAAAAAATAAATAAATAAATAAATAAATAAACAACATTGTAAAACCTAGCCCCACGCTACGCTCAAAATCTAAAATACTTTTTTCCCCGTCGATTTTTTAAATTTATTTAAAGTAGTACACGACTAACGTTCTATTACATTTTTCAGGCCTTACAATCTCATTTTGTCAACTGTTTGGACTTAGACACCTCCTCAAAATGTATAATTAATGCTCACGAACGCGATTAAACTGGCCACAATATTTTTCAAGACATATAATATATATATAATAATTTCAACATTAAAAATGGTCTGGAGAACGATTTAAAATTTAAGTTTTTATTGACAATCATAAACTATTCAAATTTTGGAGGTTTTTATATGATATAATTTGATACGATATCACCACGACAAGGATGAGACAAAACCACAAAACATATTATGGTTCTCTTCATTATTGTTCCATACAATCGTCACCGTTGTTGTTTTATTTATTTGTGAACAAAACATGAATATTCTCTGATAAGGAAACCAAAGATAAGTTACTTGTACGAAAACGACAACTGTGATACATAATGATTGTATCACAAATAATAATTTCTAATTTATATATTATGAAAGCTTATTTAAATTTTTTATAAATAAAATTGTTTCTTAAACCTTAAGGTACGGTTGCACGATGGCACCATGCAGCTTGCCCATAATAAAGACACAGGTGCATATTTTTATTTTTCGTAGTGCATAAACTGTGTCATAGTGCACACAAAAAGCCACTGTGATTGTTGTTGAGATAAAAAGCAAAATGCAAACGATAAAACGCAAGATTTGGTAGTAATTGAAAAAAGAGAGCAATATATTATTATATACACCAAAGGACTCGGGCAAAAGTATGGTATTGATAATTGATAATTGAGAAGTCTATGGACTATGATTTGGTGCTCCTATAGTAGGGATAGCTTTTTTCCTTTTCTTCATCAGGCTTTTTATAAAGATGACACTTTACATCGCGATCGGGCCGATCTGGTGAAGATATGTTTGTCGGTGTTAATAAATGTTTATTTATACTCGTATATATTTTTAGTGGGTATATTATATTATTATTATTATTATTATTAATAGTTTATTTATCGATATTTGTTTAACTTTAAATTATATTTCTAATTCATATTAAAAATTTTACTCAAATTTAAGTAGTATATGTACTGTACATATTAATCAGTAAACTATGCTTCGATTAGACGACTCACTAGAATTCATTTTATTGTATACTTTTATTAATATGGTTTTATAAATATAATTAATATTAAAAAAAAAACACCGATGAGTTAGGTATCCCCCCAAATATTGTTTTTTTTTCAATTATAATATTAAGTAGGTAATAGGTATATCTATTTTAATTCTAAAATAATTTTTCAATGCTTTTTCATTTATTTTGCGTAGTCACTTTTTACCACTGAAAATCATTGGTACGACCTTCTCTTAGTGTATAAAGTATAACTATTTATAATGATCAAATTAATATAATGAAAAAAAAAGTGTTCTTATAATAAATAGGAAAAAAATCTATTATTCTGTTAGTACAAGATAAAGAGATGAACAGAGGTGGCGATTGCCGACTGGGCCCTCAGATAATTGGCACTCTTGATGTTGAGTTATTTATTATTATTAATTTGGTTTTCTCTTCAAATCGGGAAATTCTCTTATATTTTAAAAAACCTTTTAACATAATATTAATTATATATAGTGGTTAGTGGGTTACTGTTTAAAAGTTAAAACGGGAAATCGTAAATGTATATTAATATCTAATATAATATTACTTTAAATGCAATGAAAATAAAAACAAAATAAATACGAGATTATTTATATATTATACAATATTATATATATTATATATATATATATATAATAATATATTATATATATTATATAATATATATTAGGTATATTATTATTATACCTTTAAAATGAAAAATATTAAAATATAATAATACTTATTAATAAAAGTAGGTATATATAGACTTATGTCTATTAAAACCGGCCACTATAAATTATTATTGATCACGAAGCTCAGAAAACAAAATATATAATAATATATTCGGTACAATGATAAATGATGGACATTTGAAAAATCATCTGATGAAATAATTTAAAAAAAATTAAATGTAAAAAATAATAATAATAAAAAATCAACTTATCGTAACTAATTACGAGAGCTTAAACAACATAATAAATATATTGGTGAATATAAAAATTACAATAATTTCATATTTTATCAAATTTACTTTTCAAAATTAAGTTTCCTAATTTTTTTTTTTTTTTTTTTTAAATTTAATTTGATAAAAACAATCTAGAAATATTTTAGAAATAGGTAACGTTGTAGAAACGTTTTATGATTAACGTCGTATAAAAATTGTATATTTTATATTTTTAACTCACTAAAATATTTAAAGCATCAATGAAATTTTCACTATTGAAATATGTCTAGTATAGAATCTTACTGAAACAATATAATAATATTTAGAAATACCGTTTTATTATTTAATCAATAGTTATTATAGAAACACTATTTAAATTACCAATCGAAGCAATTTCACCTATCTCACATTTTTACATAACATAGGGACTATAAGTTGAGATTGTCTTGAAAAATATTTTGAAATTACATTTAATAATTAATTTGACTTAAATTGAAATAATGTCATATTTCAAAGTGTAGGCAATATTTTAAACTAATATATAAATTTTGTTTTACGTAAATTATTTTAACGTAACAAAATTTTTTTATAAATTAACGTTTGTAGTGTATTTAAGTACTTAAACGTATAAGAGAATTAACATTATAATATATATATATATATATATATATATATTTATACATTATTTTTTTATTTATTTAGCCGACTAAGTAAAATGTTGTTAGCCTGCCACTGGAGGTAAAAATATATTGTAGAAAATTTGATGATAGACAATAGTTTTTTGATAACAAATATAATTTAATGAAGAATCGGGAGATTAAGACCCAGAAAAACGTTTATTGAAGTAATGACAGTGTATAGACTTGCTGACTGGATACCAACACTAAAAAATATATGAAAAACAATTAGATAATAAATAATAATTTAAATTTTAAAGATAAAATGATTTTTCCAAGCTTGAGGAATGATGTTATAGAAATAAATATGTTTACAGATTAAAATTAATGAGAAAATTGATCATTAATATAATAATTATCATTGTTTTAATACTATATTTATTTTAAATAAGAATATATCGTTTTTTTAAATATTTCAAACATATCATTGAATCAAGAATACTTAATATACATATATGGTAAATGGCAGGAGTATTCCAACTTGCAATGGCTAACCTATCTTAACACTATTGTTATCTAATTCTAAACACTAGACCGTATACCATTAGGTATGATGTCTGATATACATTATTGTGTTTTAAGGATAGGTATGTAACACCATAGCATATGAATACGGTTCTGTGATACTGGCAATGATCCAATCGGTGATCTATCTACATTCAACATCAAACTATATATTTTAAGACATATTAATACAATAATTATTATATTACATAAACATAATGATAAAATGTATATAGTAATGACTTAAAATGTAATAATAATGAATAGGTAGGTATAGATCTAGTGATCTAAAATTTTTTAATGAATTATATCTATGACGTACGGTGATCACATACATATTTATTTTCATAGGACAGTAATTTTTTATGCAAGTCCTATCCCAAGTAGAAAAACAGTATGTTTAAATTGTTTGAAAAAGTGTTTGTGATTCAATATACTTTTAAATGAAAATACGTAATTTGAAACACGTTTTAATGTTTTTAATTTTTAATTTTTTTTTTTTGAGTAGCTGAGGGAAAGGAATAATTAACTCTTAAAACGGACGATGAATGTGAACTAAAATAAGATTATTTATTTTGAAGTCGTCAAAATATAAGAAATGCCATTGGAAATGGACAGATATCCTGTAGATTCGCATCGAAAAGTTTTTGCATTTAAATAAGAAGAATTTTTTCTATTATTTCATCGCCAGTTCAATGTGTATAAAAAAATATATAACCTTGGCGTATCAAAATATTATTCGTACTTATAAATTTTTGACTCGATGAAGTTCAAGGTAGGTACTTTCAATATCGGGTGATGCCAGTCATAAGCTAATTAGCGGCTAATGCACGCTCTTCCCGCAGTTCCCCAAATGGCGCCCCCCCGCTTATTTATATCAAACCCAATGATTTATTGGACTGGTTTCTTTTTTCGACGCATTTATTTTGTCCCGAAGAGTAATTTACTATACACCGATTATCATTGTACCGGGTTATGACCATAAAAGTCTAAAAACGTCGTTTTCTTATCTAATAACGCGCCACTGCAGCTAGTAGTGTTAAAAAGGTGTAGTAATCACCTCCGCGATAACCTTATCTATTATACACGGTCTTCGGGTATGTAAAATACTTATAGCGTTTTCCATTTATTTTATTTATTTACACTGCACCAGTGAAGACTGTATCACACTACACGCGTGTAACAACAAGAGCAGCAATGCATTATCAATAAAGAGTATTTGATGTGATATGGAATATGTTTGGTAATCATGTTCCAAAAATACACTCATAAACACCTAGCTAACACGTTATTTATTTTGTTTCTTTTTAAATTATAATTTATTGTTTATATTTTATTTAAATTTTCATAACGCTATTTATAAAATTAATATACATTGTATATAAATAATACGAGTACAATATACATTACGGATTAACTTATTATCTTATCACGAAAAATACTTATCAAAATAAACGATAATTTGACACCGCCGAAATTGACGGTGTAATTTGTCTGCACTCGCGGTGTAGATAATAAATACACCGTACTTTCATATGGAATTTGCATTATCTACTGCACTGTTGATCTAATACCAGTTGATTAATAATAATCATTATCACACAAAATGTGCACATCAGTGTACACGAGTGTAGGTATATGGCAAACGCTAATACATCTGTACTTTGGCTTATCAAAATATTATTTGTTTGTGTTTTTGACTCAGTGAAGTTCAAGGTAGGTACTTTCAATATCGGGTGACGCCAGTTATAAGCTAATTAGCGGCTAATGCACGCTCTTTCCACAGTTCCCCAAACGGCGCCCCCTGCTTATTTATATCGAACCCGATGATTTATTGGACTGGTTTCTTTTTTCGACGCGTTTATTTTGTCTCGAAGGGTGATTTACTGTACACCGATTATCATTGTACCGGGTTATGACCATAAAAGTCTAAAAACGTCGTTTTCTTATCTGCCACTGCAGCTACTAGTGTTAAAACAGTATAGTAATCACCACCGTGATAACCTAATCTATTACCTCTACGTACACAGTCTTCGGGTATGTAATATACTTTCATTTGTATCATATATATATATTGATTAGGTACGTAGGTACCTATTTACTAGTGCGTAGTATCTACGTAGGATTGCACGTTTAGCCACCTGTTGCATACGCTCACACACACACACACATATATATATGTATGTATACCTACAGACGTGATAATTGGTAATTTAGTAAAAAGCAATAGAGCGGCGTCCGTTCGCGGTGGATTTACACTATATTATGGTACCTCGTTGTAATATTTTTTTTATATATTATTTTAATTTTTAGACAGTAGCGATGCCAATGAATAAATAATAACTAATAGTTATAACATGTCGGTAGCTGCTAATGTCATGTGGTGTGGCCCGTATCTGTGTCCGTGTGGCGTAGGTGTGATGTGCGTATAGTGGCGATGAAGCGAAAATGTGTGTATGCGTACATCGTGTTTATAGGTTAGGTATAATATATTATTATTATTATTATTATAAATTGCCCGTGTCCGTGTGCCGCAGAGGAATCCGACGACGGACCGCGACGGACAGGACCCGAGGCGGGGGCATGAAAAATCGCCGTCGTTTACCCGCCACCGCGCGAGCGGTTATAACCGGGTAACAATAATATTCCGGTAGCCATTTTCCCATTATCGTGCGGTGGCCGTTCATCATTATTATCGTACATGATATAATATTATATATTATTTATTATTATTATTATTATTATTATTTCGTGTCTTGGTTGTCGTAAACGCGGACGACGACGATGACGATGACGAAGACGACAACGTAGGTATCCGACACGTTTTCCTCCCTCGTCTCTCTACTCTCTACCATCGTAACAGCGGCAGCAGCACCGATATAATTACGATTTACAAACGACGGCGAGCTGGTAGGTATAATGTTATACGTACCTATAGACAGGTAGCAGCTACCTACTGAAGACGCGCGGGTGTTCGGTACAACGGCTATCCGGCATTCCTCGCGATGGGTACCTGGGCACATACACGTCAAAACGTCGTGCTCGCCGGCCGCGATGACGGATGGATTTCAATATCCGATAGCTCGCGGTATAACGTCATAAAAACCATAATATTGTATACGTTATAAACGGCGGGCATGCATCAGATTCTGATATAATGACGACCGTGCCGTTTGATTTCCACGCGTACAAATTACGAGAACGAGAAACGAGCGGTCAACTAAAATATTATTCTCGTACACGAGAAACAAAACACCAATATATAGATTTCGCGACCCGCATATACATGTTTGTAATCTTGTTATCACAAAATGTGTACTATCATATATACCGTAGTACCCAGCGGTGGATTCGGGGAGGGACGGAGCTACTCTTAATTTTTTTCATGTTTAACAACGTACCCCTCAATTTATTTATCAAGGAACGCAGTGTTTGTTTTAATTTTTATTTAACATTTTTAAAAATTATGATTTTTTTTTGGAAAAACCGTGAAATTACAAAAATGTATGTTTTTTGTCCTTCTCACATAATAAGTTTTAGATAAAAAACACGATATAAAATGTCGAATAGTTGATCTTATTAAACCATATAATAATCTTCATTATCCGTGAATGGATAAAGCCTAAAAGGATGGCGAAATCAATGCGACACCGATAAACTTAATTTTGGTCTACATCTACAACTTCCTCGATTGTTCATTTAAAAGGAAAAGTGTTAAATTATTTTGAAAGAGGAATGTTTAAATTATGCTATCTTGAAAATATGTAACCCAACAATGATGTAAACATTTTTGGATTTTTCTATTCTATTCATGTTATATAGAAATCTAAAATGTTTTTAAAAATGTCCCTTGGTTAAGAAACTTTGGATAGGGGGTGTAGGAGTTGACGGCTTACTTTTTCTTAAATATGTCCCGGGGCCGGAACGCTGATTTTTTAACTAAGCTCAGAGTCCGTCCTTATTTTTTTTTCCATTTCAACCTATCTACTGTTTGATCGGATTCGGGCTGATGTCAAGTATGTTATACACTGCGATATAGGTACAGTATACTAAAAGTCACTTGTTTGGGTATTCTCCAGACGGGGCTACACTCCCCTGTCCCTCCAATGGGCACCTACGGATAGGAATTTTAAACAAAATAAATGGTAGCCAAAATCGCGAGGCGTTTGGACCACTTCCCCTTTAATAATGACAAATCCAAAATTCGGGTTTGGAGTACCCAAAGAAAAGTGACTGAAAACACATTTTGCCAACGGTCTCCGAGGCCGTTCTGCAGGTTATTACTGAATGTGCTACGGCGATTCGAAAAAATTTGAAAAATGTTAAAACTTTTGTAGATAAAAAACTTCCACAAAATGACATTTATAAATTATGTTCGTCGTTCTCGTATTACGGGTCGTTGAAACTCTCTATTATTATTATAGGCCATAGACCGTAACGGCCGACATTATGAAAAAGGTGCACACACGGAAAAAAATAAATACTAAAATATTATAGTTAAGTAAAATGTAGTTGGAATTACCATTTTATAGGCAGTGGTTAAAGTGGAAAATAATTGTAGGGTGAACAAAAGCTAATGCAAAAAATTAACGTCCCTTAAACCGTTAAACCTTATTCAATTTTTCTTCGACATTTTTTGAATACTAAGAATTTCTTAAATAAAAACAGTAAAAAAAATCAAATAGTAATTAAAAACAATACGTTACTATTATACATAATACGTATTTGGTTTTTACCGAAATGGTTTTTTTTTTTTTTTATAATATAGATCTTGCAAACAATTTATTACTAGCTATTATTTTTAAACTTTTTTCATTTTTATGATCTTATAAAAATGTTAGAAATACGGATCTAAGAAAAAATTATAGCTAACAACATTATCTAGGGACTGATGGAGTCGATTTCTGACATATGCATTTTTCCATGTTTTATCAGCTGTGAAAATATCGAATTTTTGATTTTTTTTTCATCAGTTCATGAAACGTGTAAAAATACATACATCAAAAATTGGCTCCATCAGTCGCTAGAAAATTTTGTTTTTTATAATTTAATTTTTATTTAATCTTTCTAAAATATTTTCAAGTTGATAAATATGAAAAATACGTAAACATATTTTTAAACAAATATCGTGTTTACACGACGGTTAAAAATTATATTCATACATAATTATTTTTAAAGTACTTACTCTAAAAATATATTCAAATATTTTTAAACTGATGGATTTTAATTTCTTTTTAAATTTCATATACAAAACCCCTTAAAAATCAGGTGTTTGGAGTCCTCTTAATAAATATATAGATACCTATACATTAACAACTAATTTTTGGTATACTATATATATATAGCTGAAATATGATGTACCATTCTAAAATAAACTTAATAATATTATGATTTTATATTAATTAATACCGTTGTTAAATATAATATTAGACCTATTTTCGTTAGTACGATCATATTATAAAACTCCTGTTTATCATTCATTATCAATTTTTCAGTTACCTATTCTTTTAATGTATTTACATGTAATTTTTATGATTAAAAAAAATGTTTCAACCGTCCCCACGAAATTTAAACTAAAAAGTACACCAAACTTAAGCTAAGCAAAGAAGGGTGACGCCGTTCCCGTCACCTTAACCGCATGTATTATAGGTGAAATTACTAAAACGATAATTAATAATAAAAAATAATAATTAATATTATATAAATATAGTTATTTTGTATAGTAATATTTATTATATTTTACAGTCATTATTTTCGGCTGTCCGTTTTGTTTACCGTACATACTTATAAGACCGGAGTTTCCTCGAATTTCAAGTCGGGGTGGTAGTTAGGATGTTAGAATTAGTAGATAGCATGCGAACCGTTTTCAGGTTCTAATCTTTTCTGTTTTTTTTCCACGTTTTTTTTTTTTTTTTAAGTAATTTATTATAAAATTAATAGTATAATAATTTCTAGAAATTTTACTTTGTGTTACTATAAAAAATTGGGTAAAGTACTATAGAATTATAGTAAAAATGCTTTAAATTTTTAGTAAATCTGACTAATATTATAGTTGATATAAATATTACTTAATTCAGATGTTTTTATAGTAGAATTAACAATATTGTATTTTCCTTGCATAGAAGAAAAAGTATATACATAATAATTTATTCGCAGTTATTCCGGTTATTCGCGTGCATTTCGTGAAAACGGAACTTTTGAAGTTTACTATAAAAAAAAAAAAATCGTAGTAAAAAAAAACGCGTTAGGCAGGCATAATATTCACGGAATAAATTAGAATATTCCTTTGTAATATTTTGTAAAAATGTTTAAAACTATTCTTAGAAAATCATATTATGAGAAGAATCTCAAGAAGAAAAACGATTAAATTCGGTTTAAAAGGAATTTTTAAACTTAGATATATCAATATTTATTACCGTTACTAATATTATGACGTCACGTAAATGTATATTATTATTTTATGGCCAATATTTTTATAGCTATATAAAGTTTTTCGTCAACATTCGTTATTTTAAGTATAGTTCCCTCGTAATTTCGAAATAATAAAATGGATTTATAAACATGAAATTTTGTTTTTGGTATGATATGCCGTATGTATGGGTCATTATACTCTGTTCGCGGAGAGAATAGGAGTGTTTCGCGCACCCGACTGACAAAAATTCGGATAGCTCAAACGAAAATTGGTTTCTGCGCACTCTTAAACTCTCCGCGAATTCAGTATAGATTTATTTTTTCATGACAGCAAGTAATAACCAATAACCAATAGTTATTTAGCTATTATTCGACCATCGCGGAGAATATAATTACCGAATTATAGTATTAATAAAAAAAAAAAAAAAAGTAATAATTGATTACACGCAGAAAAATATCGAGGCCACTTAGTAAATCAACATGAAAATACTTGTGTGTAACACCTCTCTGAAGTACGTGTCACTGATTCCAAGTGCGATTCGTGTATTTCGATTTATATATTTTATCGGGATCCATAAAATTCGTGACCACGTTCTAGTATTTCTAGGACGGGCGGACACAACGGGGATAAAAGGTGTCTAAACTTATGTTTAGAAATCTAAAACTATTGCATAACTGCACCTACTGAGCGAATCAGTCGGTGAGATTTACCGTTCTCGGGATTTTACATAAATATTCTCACTATATAGGTGTGCGTAACACGATAAATGATATAACATCGTAGAATAAGTTTGTACAAAATCGAACGCGGAATCGTCACTCGTTATTCAATGAATTTGTACAACGACGTAATTCCGACGAACGGACAAAAATTGATAATAACGATAAATACGATTCTAAGGAGTATTATTTAGGCAATTTGTTATACATTCTTTGTACGATTTTGTGTTTGTGTGAGGCGTACGTGATCATTAGTGTTGGTAACCCGTATGAAAAGGATACGGGGAGCCAGCTATCTATTTTGTAGCCACGAGAAAACGTATATTTTTCGCTCAAATAGATGATTCTAATTCCGCATCGTTCCGTTCGAGTAGGTATAGGCGCATACATCATTTTTAATTCCGACAAAATAATATTCCAATTTTCCATAACATTTACGAGGGAATAATCAAAATGTTTTTAGTTAGTTAGATATTTTTGTTGAATTTCGGAAACCTTAAATGGTTTTAATTATAGTATAAAATATAAAAATGAAAAATGTACCTCAATCATTCCCTCGAGTAAGTAAAGAAAGTTATATACGTTTTCAAAATTGTTATTGTTGTAGAATACCCATTGTGCCGGGCTGTTGGAATTGGAATAAGTAGTTTTTGATCAAAAAAAAAAAAAAAAAATCGTGGTGAAGAGGCCCCTTAAATAATAAAAGTTATCACGTTTTTGTCCGGATAATGGTTATCGCGTAGATATCGAAAAACACCCATTATCATCGCGGTACTGCGCGCTTTCACCACAAACATAAACCGAATGAAAAACTGCGATAAAAATGAAAAAGAATACATGCGTACGGCCAGCGTGTCAAAAAACGACCCGGAAATTAAATAAAAAACATTTTTCATGGAAAAAACGACTAAAAACTTTCGATGTATTAAAAGATAAGAAAAACTAGACAGAATAAAGTTTTTGACAATATTTTTTATTTTATTAATTTCTCCTCGTAATGCCAAAAAAAAGTGGATTTATAAACTTGAACATTATATAAAGTATATTATTGTTTACATTATATTTTGAGTAAAGTTGTATGAGATATTCACAGCTGTTGTTCCATGGCGAATAGAGAGAAGACATGCCGTTTAGACAGAAAATGGTTGCCCAATTTTTTTTTTAAATTTTGTTAACTTTACCTTTAATATTGAAAATTTCTCGAAAATTGTGATTTTGTGACTTCCGGAGTACTATTCGGGCAGTATTTTATGTTGACTGGAAATACCTTTTTGAATGTGGGAAATACTGAAGTATCTTAATGAGGGAGGTACCTACTGAAGTTCATATAAATTACAACTAGGCACTAGTGTATACATTATAGACTGTTGTGAACATTTTTTTGGATAATTCACATCTTTGTTAAATATATATAATTACCCCGTTCACTAATTAACAATGTTATATAATACTTTTTGCTTTTACATGATATTATTCTTTCTGTACTTTATGAATTGTTTGACCCCGAATTAAATAGCCTTAAAGGTCCAAATCTGGACGGATTTTCACACTAAACTGTCTTCAAAGAATAAATTGACACTAACTCAGATTTTTTTGGTTTCCACGTTTGACGGGTTTCTGAACAGTGGATTCAATTATAGTCATTTTCTAATTATTTATAAAAAAAATTTGATGATTTTCTGTAGTTACTTTTTACGTTCACGGAAAATAAAAAATGACCTCTCCAAGTACCAAAAAGAACAAATTTTCTACCAAAAAGCTCTTTACCCGAAACTTTTACTGGACTACTTCTACTCGAAAAAGTGTATACGTGCATAAAAAAAATAAAATACATAATTGTAAATCCAATATATTCCTCACACTACGCTCTGAATTTAAAATACGTATAAATTATTATAATATATATTCGTTTTATTTTCTCTCCTATACGCAGTTTAAGATGTCAGCGTATTTATGGATAATGGTTAATGGATTAGTGGATACCAGTACAACTATTTATAGATCTGTGCCGATATAAATGGCGGTGTTTAGAAGGCTCTGGTGGATAAAGGATGTTTCTTTTAAAATTGGAATTCGTTTTATTCTTTCATTCTTTAAGGTGACAATTTATTTTGTTCAAAAATGTCCATATAGTATTTAAGTCGGTTTGGTGTGCGTAAAATACCGAAAATGGGTGTTCCTAAATTTTAACACACAATATTTGCGTACTTTATAAATATACAGGACTACCTATGTGTACCTATGTAGTATAGGTACACACGAACCTAATATTGGTTTGTTTTTTTATTACTTATTTATTATTTAATTAATTGATAAACACGAGACGCATAAAACAATCATTTTGTGGTTTGTTGAAAATTCAAAAAACGCAAAACACGCATAGACCACACACACACACACACACACACACACACACACACACACACACACACATATATATATGTATATAAATTATTTAAATGAAGGACGATTAAGGTTGAGATATAGTTTTCGGCGTGTCACAAGGAGGGAGTAGAATGAAGTACCTAGTGCGAGAAAGGTTGAATCGTTGAACTTGACCAAAAAAAATTCACGCAACAGTACCTACCTCGAGTCCTCTGAAAATCTTTCGACTGCCCAAGCGTTATTCTCATAGCTACTCCTACTATACCTATATAATATAGGTAGGTATAAAGTACTTTTTTAAAGTATTTAAAGTCGATCGGCCAAAATGAGGGGGGCTGGCCCAAAATTTTGAAATATCGAAAAAATACATTTAAAGTGATTTGCGATTAGTTGAACTTAATTTGCAATTATTTGCAATTAATTTGCAATTGTTTTGTATTATTTGTAAAAAAATTAGGTAAGGTAGGGGGGCCAACTTCATGGACACGGTACTTAATACTATTGGAATATCACAGAGTCTAACAAGGGCGTCGTCGGCCATTCGAGCGTGCGGGTCACATTTTTTCATTCAAAATTTATATATATATATAAAAAAAAAAAAAAACAAACAAAAAATTAGTTGAAAATGCGAGTGGAATGGAATAAAATTGGCATACAACAGAAATGAACTTTGATGGTCTATAAAATTCGAAATACATTTTGAACGGGAATGACATTTGAGCAATAGCCTATAAATAATGTGATTATTTTTAATAAAAAGTTTAGTGTTCTTAAACGCTTTACAAGTCATTTAAGAAATTGTATACTAAACACACTTTATTTTATTTATTCAAAATGTAGCATTTATACATATATTTACACCAAACTCACATACTCATAAAAAAAATGGTCGCTTACTCTCATAGTGTGTTTGCTTTTGATTGTTATACAATTTTGCCAGTATTCTTAAAAATATATATGAAAAAAAAATTTAATCTCTCATCTTGAAAAACAAATTTGTATGTATTACCTACCTAGCATTTAATATGACAAAAATATGGATAGTTGATACCTATGCTAAACTTATGAGTGTACACTATACATATTTACAATGTAAATGTGTATAATTGTTACCTAATAATATTTAAATCAATATCAAACTTATTAATGAGTAATTTATCACAATTTTAGAAGGAGGCAATTGCCCCATCACTCCTAACAACGAGCCGCCACTGACTTTTAAAAATATTATGTACTCAAACAAATAAACAATTTCACATAAAAAAGTATTCAATTAAATTTGTTTTTCTTTTATTTTAATCGGTTCTTTACTGTCTTATCATAACTCGAATACCTAATTATTTAGATATTTAAATTTGTTAAAATTATAAACACATAAAATGTTAAGTTATATCTAACTGATTATAAATAATAATTAATCAGATTTGTTTACATTGAATTAATAATATTTTATTATTTTATTTTTTTTTCAAAATGTATAGGCCTGCTATCTATCCTTAGTATTACTTACCTATTCTACTCATATTGTATCCCTATTTTATGTAAGAAACTTAATTTGTTACCTATTTATATCATTCCTCAGAAAATATCAAATGTCCTACTAGAACAGTACATGAATTGTTTTCCGTTTTCTTTTGTATTTATTTTGTAATAATTATGGCCAACATAAATGGCAAGTAAACGATAAAAACGATACATTTATTATGGTCGACCGAGACTACCTATATATAGTTATTTTTAATTTCACGTGATATAATTTTATTTTCACTGCATTTTTGAAAATAGAAAGTCAGATGAAAATAATATGTATAACTGTGCATTTATAATTATAGTTTTTGTATGGAATTATTATTTGTTTTGACCGTATAAACATATAACTGCAGGGCGTTAACTAGAATAATACGAACATATAACATATTCATTATGATGATGGTCACACCTCAGTGTATCTGAATGTACAAATCATCAATCGGCTAGAATTACATATTATATCCGTCAGGTTGGTATACGTAGAGCTTGCGTAGACTTGTATTATTATACTATAATTTTACCTAGTTAAAAAAATATTACCGTATTCCTGCATTCGCTCAAGGGTTAATATTAAAATTATTACACTGAAATTAAATCTATAATTGTATATAATTACTTGAATCACATTTAATAATATGGTAACCATTCTATGAAAATAGATCTAGGATCTCGAATAGAATTGTATAATACCTATATAGGTAAAGGCATGCAGTCTTATAAAAAATAGTTTTCAAAAACTAATTAAATAAATACAGATGAAAGAATGAATTAAAAAATTTACATATACATAATACTTTAAATTTACATTTAAATATAAATACAAATACTTTAATTTAATATTTCCGAGTAAATCGTCTAAACCTCTAAAAGACGTGGTCGTCTTGTGTTCGTATTATTATTATACTCTACTCATTTTTTCTATATCAAGATCATCACTTGAACTTTAATATACGTAATTATATGATTTAATAAGTTATGATAACGTTACCAATTAAATAAAAAAAAAAAAACGAATTTCTTTACATAAAAAAGTATTTAAGATACTTCCCGCAGATTGGTACTTGAATTTAGTTCAAGAATTTTCACAACATATACAGGTAGGTAAAGTAAAAAGTAGCCATATCATGAGAAGCATTTTAAAGCTCCCATTTGTTTCTTCAGATGCATTGCCAATATATTTTGTCATGTAGGGTGCCAAAACATGACTAAATAACGTGAAGTTAAGTATATCATTCTGTTTGATATAAAATTCATTTTTGTTAGATATTGAATTCATAAAGCAACAATAAAATGATTTTGACGTATCCACTTAAGTTTTTAGGTATTTTTAACGTAAAATAGAAGATTTAACTTCATTCGAAATTTTTTTTTTAAAAATGATGGCTTTGTCAAGAATAAGTTCTTTAGAAGTTCCCAGAGACCATAGTCCGAGCTGCAATTCGAAAACCTCAGACAACAATTAACGGCGTATTACGGGAGAAGAAATATTCTGTGATAATTATTTCAGTTGTTCCGTTTTTGTTTAAAATGCAATGATATGACAATCAGATTGTTCACGGATTAAAACCATGGACAAATTGTAACTAATTGTAATTCACTTTCTTGTCTACCGAGTCCTGACTATTAATACATTCATATAACCAAGAAGGTTAGATAATAAAAAGGAGTATTGTAAAAGAAAAATATACATATTACCGTTTAATCCATGAATATTCTTTGATTGTTTGATTTGATTACATGTTAAATGAAAATATGTTAAGAGACGTAATCATATTCAGTTGAATATTAATTTTTCTTCTATAAAATCTGTTTTTTCGCTTATCGAATATTGTTGTCTGAAAGGTATTGGCAGGAGCGGATAGAAAATTTTTTTCTTACCGGATAAATTGTTTAAAGAACTCTCATCACTAGAACCACTAGAGCATAATGTAATAAAAATCGATCACTTGCGAATTTGACTACATAATAAAATAAATAATAGTTAAACATTAGTTTTTATTGGCCACAGCAAAAACTAAAAAAACAATTATTTAACTGTAAGAAGAGTCAGAACAATATTAACAATATTAGATGTCATACAGTATTTCATTGCATAGGCTCATCAATCATCATAGTGTGAAGCATATGATAATAAAATATTATTTATATTTTCAGAATGATCACATTACAAATATAAAAATAAGGAGGTACATGATAAAAAATATTGATAACGTTATTAAACGAAAAACGTTATAACGCGAATTTGAATCAACGATGTATAAAATGGATGTTATGTCCCAAAATTTAAACGTTTTAAAACCAAAAACATTTTCAATCCCTGCCACTACTATATACTAGTAGATAAGTAATGTATACTTTACTCTGTGTTACTCTATTCACACCATACTAAAAATAGTATGATTATAGTTTATAAGTACTAGCGATTACTTTAAATTGTTTGGTAGAGACTAAATGTCTGTAGTTCTAAAAATGATAGTTTTTTTTTTATGCTTTTAGTAAAGAAAAAAATGTAATATCGCAAAATTAAAAAAAAAAAAAAAATAACATTTTCAAGCTCTGCACTGTAATAATAGTTTTTTTTTTCAAATATGGTCACAGTGAATCAAAAGTCTTGCCACTGGATCGCTAGTTTAATTTTTTCCACTGAGGGTCAGTATAGTGGTCATGCACCTAATTACATTTCGATGGGCATCCATACTATCTTAAGAGGACGTCGCACCCGCATTTGCCGTCTTCGTCTATCTAATGGGCAATATAGCAAAATTACACTACGCAAAACCATAGATTTGGTGTCTACGTAAAAAATTAGAGTTAAATACCTATTACAAATTTTATAAAAGAGAATATTTTCTAGAAAACGACTTATCATTTTTTAGTTACAGCGTTATAAGTTTTCCTTTTTTTAAAATACTGTAACTTCTTTGATAAACAATATTTTACAAAAATGATAGGTATGTCATTTGCTAAAAAATATTCTCCTTTTTCAAATTGATAATAGGAGTTTTAACTCTTAATTTTAACGTGAACACTACATTTATTGTTTAGCGTAGTGTAATTTTTCTATATTGCCTATTAGATGGCCGGAGACGAGAAATGCAAGTGCGACGTCCTCTTAATTCGTGTCTCGGACGAAGAGCTTATAACGAAAACACGTGTTTATCGACCACGCCGCCAGCAGAAATCAATCAATACAATGTTACAATATACCAGATACCTACTAACATATGCAGATAATAAAACGCGTGTTGTCGATCATATATTATATATATACATAGGTAATAATAATAAAAACTGTAATATTACTGTATGATCTTAATTAGTTTAATACGTGCATTAAAATAATAATAAATGACGAGAGAGGACGAGATGTCGATTAAAAATCGCGTTTAACGTATCCACGCACTGTATCTACTTAAAACTCGTCGTCGCCGTGCGTAATAAATTCGTTTTTCGATGGAAATTTAATTGAAACCAGTTTTTTTTTTTTTTTTTTTTGTGTTTTGTTTCGCTTAGCTGTTCTATCACACACACACATACACTATTAAGTATTATTATTATTATTATTATTATTAATATGCTATAGCTCCCGGCTGAGATAACGAGAAGTGCGATCGTTCATGTTTTTTCTTTACATGTATAATATAATACTATTATTACCTATATTAAAATATTACACCGCGCACCAGGAAAATCGGTTTACACGTCCTTATTATCACGTCGTCGTGGGTAATTTTGACGAAAAATCATAACCGACAATAGCCGGTTTACGTACAACAATAATATTGGGCTTGTTCGTTTCGAAAAAAAGTGCAGTGTCGTGGTCGAATATATCTAAGCGGTGTGTTGGGGTCACAGTCGGATAC
>JAIPRL010004423.1:0-38339 GCA_025469235.1 Pemphigus obesinymphae | reverse complement strand
TATGGTAACAACAGTAATAATAATAACAATAATAATTGGAATAATAATATTTATAACTCACATACAATTAATCAAGAGAAAAAAGAGAAGACATATAAGGACGGGAGATAGCGGGTCGTCGCCGTCGTAATTATCACAATCAAATAGGTACGGCGCAAACAAGTAGAATGAATTGGAGGTTTCCGGATTTTTTAGGTCCACATATACAAGCTAAAATGCTGCCGTGCCACTTATACCCTAACTTTTATTCTTTTTTTTTTACCACCATAAAAGTACTTAGGTACAATATAAATTATTATATATATGTATATATCCTTATCATGTATTTTAATCATATTCGAGTAATCGCATTACCTTATCACATGTTGCTACATTTTCAAACGTCAAAAATATCATAGATCCATATATCACATCATACTACCACTAGTATAATGTTCATAGTACAAACCTACTTGACGACACCAACATAACGATCCTCGTTTGTGCTAAGCTGTTCCAACATTAATGACATTTCAAATGGGGAGGACACTTTATGAATGCCCTCTCACATCGGAATATTCAATTTTTTTTTTCATCTTATTTGTTTGTGATATGTTCATTATAGTTTGTACTATTTTTTTCTATCATTGCCCTAATTCTAAAATTATTAAATTCCTAAAGGGGGAATATCATTAAATAGGTCACCTACATTAAAATTTACACTTTTTTTTTTTTCAGCGTATATGCTTATGCTTTCTTAGTGCTGTATTATAAAATTGTCCTCATCATTAGTTACGGCTTCATTTACAAAGTTAGACAAATATTTCAAATTTATAAAATGAAAATAAAAATATTAGACCAGAAAATCTTTATTATCGGGAATATTAAATATTCTGATCAGTAATAAACTGACCAATTAATAGTCTATGAATAATAATAATAATAATAATAATAATGATAATAATAATCTATGAAAGTAAATAATGTGAATTAATATTATAATAAATCCGAATGCAGTAAAATTACTTACTTATACTATCTTCAACTATTCTCCTGAAAATATTATGCAAATAAATGGTAATATATAACTAAAATAAACAATATGTCCGTGGACCCTGAATTGTGTCCTGATATAAACTTATTCATTTGAACCAATTATTTTTCTTGTGGAAATAATATTTATTATGTTATTATAGATATTATTGTGATCAATTAATGTTAAAATTGTTGGGATATATATAATATAAACCGTAACATGTGTATTAGTTTTTACATAATATACATGATAAATTATTGATAAACATTAAAATTTTTTTTTTTTTTTTTAAATAGGAGATTTATATTATAGACTATATACTATAATATTATACCAATGTTGATCTTATTTCCCTGAGTCAAAAATGTAATTATAACAAATTGTTCTCTAGTACTATAGAGATATACTATAGAGACTATTATAGTATTTACAATATGTTTGTATTAAACACCTATGTACCTACTGTACATTATGAGCATAACTCGTTTTGTAATATAAAAATAAAATCATCACATAAACCTGTGTGATTCGATCTGAATATCAAAAAAAAGAACAATAATAAAATCACCATTGCTATTGTCTGATTTTGAGTGAAATGGAAAATTAATTTCACTATGACGTATTATTCAGTTTAATTTATTTAGATACCTAGCAATTTCACCGGTAACGTTAGGTAATATTGTGAAAGTTTCAATAAAATTGACTAGGAACTTGTAGTAAATAATTCCAAAAACATTTTTTGATTGACTAGAATTATATATATATATAATATATATATATATATTTTATATATTAAAGATTATTTATAAGACAGCACCATGGCCATAAGAATATTTGGTGGTCCTTGAACGTTTTTCATTTATGGATCGTGGAGTTTTCTTGTTATAATATTATATTATTCTATCAAACAGAGGTCATCAACATAATATTGTAACCAAATAAATTTCCGTTTGGAATTAGTAAATAAATTGTGTTAAAATTGTATTTTGTAATTCTTATTATTGTGGTAATTATTATTAAAAGATGTAGGTATAGAAATAATATTTTTATTACTAAATTTATAAAAAATGCAAGTAGCGTTCCATGAGAGATATATCTTTCAGAATTAAAAATAGAGGCCATCTTGAAGGTGGGGTTATTTGTAAAAATAATCTATTTTTATATATCCTAGATTATTTTTTTAATCTTTAATTCTAACACTCCATTAAAATGTATGCTCGCCAATATAATGGTGGATATGAAAAGATGAATTGACGGATAAATGATAAATGATAAATGATAGATAAATAATGGCGGAGTGGAGAAAAAAATATATAAATACTAAATTAAAAAGAAAAAAATAATCAATATCATAATACAAAAAAAAATCCAAGAGGTAGATGGCAATCGCCTCCCTTAAATTTCAATTTCTCTAATGTAAATACATTAGGCATTAATCATCTAGGACGTTTTTTAATCGATACACCTGTAGTTAATTATTACTCATTAATTTATATTAATAAATAAATATACATATATACAAATTCTCAATTAAATATTATATCACTATTTAAAAATTAAAAATTAATATGTATTATAGCATAATATTATAAGTAACAACAGTTTTAAATGTAGATCATCACCAGGTTAACAATATATAATATATATATATATATATAATGGTAAAATTAAAAGCTTTATAAAATATAGCCGATGATGATTTACAATTGTAACTTGTTATTACTCATAACCTTTTTTGAATTCTCTCAGTATGTATATTGTTTAATAGGTTTATTATATTTACTTTCATTCATAATTATTTATAATTATATATACATAATATATAATTATAATATTAATAATATATATATATATATATATATATATATAATTATATAGATAATCTTTTATACAAAAGATTGAATGTTTTAAAAGTTTTATTTTAATCTAGCTTGAGATATAAAATATTAGGGAATTACTTTATATAACAGTAATTCATAGAATTTAAGCGTTGTGAAAAATTCATTGATTTTAATTTATATTATTATTTTAACTCGGTTTTTTAGAAATAAATTCTCCGATTTTAGATTTTGATACTGTTTGCATACTTATAAAAATATAACTAGGTATGTATATAGATTTTTCTAAAATAAATTATGATGATGAAATTTTGATAACATTTTTTTTGAAACTACCGAATTATGTTAGATTTTTTACAATGGAATAACTGGTCTCCTAATACCTAGGGTATGATAAACTTTGAATATAACTAATAAGGAAATTTACAAAGCATTATTAATAATTTGCGACCGATAATATACAAATATCATGTATACATTTGAAACAAATTTTCAATTAAATATTATATAACTTTATAAATCATTCTTTAGAAGATTCTTAATATTTTTATTAGTTTTGCTGATATAGCCTTATTAATATTCTATTTGTTCTAACTGTAATTGTTATAATTATCATAAATAGTATTTATTTTCGGTTTTTTTTTTTTTTGCCATACGAATAAATAAATAAATATTTTTATTTATTTAAAACATGAAAATTGAATAGAATAAATACCACAATAATTATTTAGATGATGTTGAACTTAAATGCATCTCAGTGGAACAAGTTCTCAACACTAATTATTTCAGAGTTGTACCGCAATAAAAGTAAATTGATTTTCACAAAATACTAATATGGCGTTCCGTATTAAATAAATAAATAAACTCGTACAATGGTATAATATATGCACATAATATAGGTTATTATGGCATTTTATATCAGAAATTGAATAGTTGTAATTAGATTTGTTATAATTTATAAGCAATAGCTATAGTTTTTTGAATATTATTCTTTCAATGTATTGCATTAAATCTGAGGATGAAGCATATTAAAATTAATATTATTGTAAAACAACACTTTACTATATTCAACATTATTCTTTCCAGGAATTGCATAAATTCTGATGATGAATCATATAAAGCTAAATATTGTTTTAAAAATGTACCAAGCTTAATTTTAAAATGTCAAAGGTAGTTTAGTCTATTTGAGTGTGTATTTTAAAATATGATCAAGCTTATTTTCCAATTATTTACACCATTATTACTTACCATCAGGATTAGAAATCACTGTAAAATCAATTAAACTATTAATTTATAAACCATGACTATTGAATTGGTAGAAATAATCTTAAGAAATTATTTATGAATTTAAAATAAAAATTAATATATTTTATAATATATAACAGTAAAACAATGACCAAATAAACAATATATAATATATATATTTAAAATTTAAAGCTTTATAAATAATAACCCATGATGAATGACGATTGAAACTTGTTATTACTCATAACCTTTTTTTGAAATCTCTCAGCACATTTTTTTTTAAATTGATTTATTTTCATTTATAATTATTTTTTTTACTTTATACAAAAAATTTAAAATTTTAAGTATTATTTTAATCTAGCTTTAGAGGTACAAAATTATTAGAGAATTACATAGTACAACAGTAATTCATAGAATTTTAGCGTTGTAAGAAATTTATTGATTTTAATTTATACTAATATTTTGATTCATTTTTATAAATATAAATTCTTTGAGGGTAGATTTACTGTTTGTATACTTAAAAAAATATATAACTAGGTATGTATATAGATTTTTATAAAAGAAATTAAAATGACGAATTTATACCAAATATTATTTTTTGAAAGTATCGAATTATACCTTTACAAAAGAAAAACTGATCCCCTAGAACCTATTGCATGTTAAATTATGAACATGATTATCAAGAAATTGTTCAAAGCGTTGTTAATAATTTGTAACCTATATTGTAGAGGGTTTTTTAGTACGTTTTATAGCTGTATCCATCGGAGAGTATTAAGTACCATTCTGAGTATTTTACGACAATTAATTAGTGCACTATGACAATTATTCATAAAAAAACCTCCCCTTCATTAAACTACCGAATTTTAATAGATGCTTAAACAATAGAAAAACTGATTTCCAATTACCTAGGCTGGGGGGGAGGGGCAATCTGCATCAACATATGTCATAGATGACGCTGGAGCAAAATGTATTTCATTGAAATAGTGGTCTCAATATCAATAATTCCGAAATTATAAGCAAAAAATAAAAATAAAAATCTGTGGTTTTATTATAATAATATACACTGAATTGCCTTCTATTATCCATCAGCGATGTCTAAGTGCACTATAAAAATAAGTTCATAAAATATTTGCCTTTTACCTCCCAAATATAAATATATATAAGTTCAGAAAATTTAATCAGATTTTTTAAATATTCATCATTGGAAGCCCAATGTCATAATTATAATACACTTCAGTATTCCGTTAGGTAATTTTGAAAATTCTACATTTGTACCTAGTTTAACTAAATACGAGCTTGATAACTCAAGATTACTTGAGAGTTATTAATGCGATATCGCAGGCTGAAACGTTAAACATAAAAAAAATATGGGTTAAATATCATAAGATCCGGTGGATGCCTACATTAAATCTAAATCATACTATTTAAACATCACATTTCATGCTCTATTTTAGTCTACTTTATAATGGTCGTTCTTAAATATAATCAAACTTATTCTTTGTATATATATTTTACCATTACTACTTACATTTATTCATGTAATTTTGGTACTCTTCTATTGATTTGTTAATTTAGAAACCATAATTATTGAATATATTTAAAATTGAAAAATTAATTAGTACAAAAATTGTAATACTTTTATAAAAATAAAATAAATATATAATATTAAAAATAACAATATATGTACTATAAACATATATAACATAACAGTGTTCAAAAAGTATGAAACATTGCATTTTTTTCGACTCCTAATTAATATTTTTAAATTCTGATTTTTGCATATTGTTAGACACTATAATACGCATATTTGAATTAACTTTTCAAAAATTTTTTCCAATTAATTTCTGAGTTACAAGTCTCAACTTTCGATTTTAAATTGGCAAGGCAACCGCTCTTTTTTTTTTTAATATTTTTGTAGCAATTTAAACCAATTTTTATTTGCTTTTAAAAATTCAATTTATTTTAAATATTTTTCAAAATATCACTATTTTACTGAAAAAAAGGATTGAAATAAAATTAGGAATTGAAGCTTTAAATAAATATTTTAAACTTAATATAATATTTCCTACTGGTATGGTTACTTGTAGCAATTTCTAAATGTCCGACCATTTTTTTAGGCGGACATAAGAACCCATGTAAATAGTTTACAGTTTCCCTTCTGTATATTCTGTGATATTATCACAATATTATCATGATAAACGAATTATTTTGCTTATCCTATACTTTTGAACATTGAATTATGTATTATTTTTCATAATATATTGTGAAAAATGTTTAAAAAACAATGGTAACGCGAAGTATAAAATATTGTTCTAATATATCAGTATTTTGACCGAGATGAATTGTGATATCACTTTTTGTTATTATACCGCGAGTAAATTAAGAATATTTAAATTATTCCGTTATTTAACAGTTGATTGTTTCAACAATTATATATTTTCATATTCAAACAATACAAAATACAACAGACATACAAGTATAGTTATAATAATGTAGTAAGTAAGTTATGTATACAGTTTGAGTAAAATGGTACATTTAAATTGTTTTTATATTTTTTAACTAAACGTCTGAATTCATAATACCTAAATAGATAGGTAGCATCTTCCGGAATTGCTGCTATGTAATTACAAAATAGAAAAACTCCTTACTCAACTTTTAAATTGCCTTTAAATTTTCAATGCCAAGCACGTTCATTTTGTAGTATTTCTAAACAATGTTCACTAGCTAATGTGCTTAGACAAACATTTTTTATTGTGTGGAGCGAATCGACTATGGCAAATAAAGGAGGACTTGAAGCTCTTGAACGCACACTTATAGATTTTAGAGTTGATGAATGTCCGACGCAAGGAGTTGTTATATTGTTCGCTGGTGATTTTCGGTAAATATTGCCATTTGTGCTAAGAGACACCAAAAGTTATGAGATCAATGTTTGCCTCAAATCATCGTTTTTGTGGGGTTATGTTATGACTTTAGGACTCACGACAAATATAAACGGGTCATCATATAAGTGATGATACTAATGCCACGCGATTTTCAAGAGCCTTATTGGATATAGAGATTGGGCATATTTTAAATGATGATGGTGAAGTAAAAATAGCACCATCGTTTGCAACTAGCGTTTCTGGACAAGACGAATTGATAGATAAAGTTTATCCACAAGAAGTTGTTTATATGAACGAGCAATATAAGCCTCTAAAAACAACTCTGTAACAAATATCAATACAAAAATTATTTCAATGTTTCAAGCGCATCAGCAAACTTCTCTGTTTTTTAATAGTCTCACTGATCAAGCTAACTCTATTGATATTACAATAATTGAGTTCTTTAATTCTTTAAATCCATCAGGACTTCCACCACATAAACTTGATTTAAAAACTGCCACTCCTATAATTCTTATGATAAATTTAAATGCACCGAAATTATGCAACGGCACTACATTAAGAGTAATAACTTATTACTAATAAGTATGCAATGGAACATGGTTGAAGCTAAAATTCTTTCTGGCTCATCCCAAGGTGATATTTTTATCCCTAGAATACCAATGATAACAAACGAATACCCGTTCGAATTCAAACGCGTCAAATTCCCAATAAAGCTTTGCTTTGCTATGACGATAAATAAGGGCAAACACTGAAAGTCACAGGTCTCGATTTGACAACTCCCTGTTTTACCCACGAGCAATATAATATTACTTGTTTGCACGTCAGCTCAGCAAATAATTTAAATATTTCTACACCTCAAAATGAAACACAAAATATTGTTTATAGCGAAATATGATAAAACATTGTTCATACATTACCAAATATTTTTTTATCGAACAAAATAAATTTTTTTTTAGTGTAGCTTTTCTTGATTTAATTTTGTTTTAAAAAGTTTTTAACCATGCCAGCGAGTTAAACCGGGCAACACCGGGTAATTCAACTAGTATAATATATTTATAAAACATAAAATATTAGTTTTTAAATTATTCAGAACTAGAACAAAACAAAATTGAATTAATTTTTCTTAATTATAAATTAATTATATAAAAATTCGTAATTTTGATAATGATAACGTACATCGTTGATTACAATGGCTTCAATGATATCTGATTACGTCCTATACACAAGTAATACACCTTTAACACGTCTTGTATACCTGTGTATAGTATGACATTTTATCTGTTTAATAATTCAGTCAATGTTTACGGTCGGGTTATTATTAATGACTAATACTCATGCAAGTGTAATGGTACAACAAAAAGCGTCTCCAATTTCCATTTTTTTCAATTTTCAAATCGGTTATTTGGAAGTGGCACATTCTAAATGAAAATTTTAAACGCTATAATTTCTTTTTTTTTAATCTCTATATGAATATTAAAAAAAAATTAGGGGTTTACATTTGAAAATCAAAAGTTGATTTCGTAATATAAGAGGCAAGTAAATATTTAAAAAAATCCTCAAATATGTGTGTTGTAATCTAAATATATATACAAAAATTAGAATTCAAAAAAATATACTAGGGAGGAAAAAATCTGCAATGTTCCATACTTTTTGAACACATTGTATATATATATATATTAGGGTAGTCCTTATTTTTGAACTTCATTAATGTTGTATCATGAGCTCGAAATTTCGTTTGATATACTGACAAGATAATTTCGGAAAAATTTAAATTTGACAAGTCAACCCCTTCAGGTGCCTCAAAGGGGTAAAATTTTTATGATAAAGTGGTGAATTTTAAATTTTTACCTGTATTTTCTTAAATTTTATATTTATGCCATAAATATATAGAATTATTTTTGTAGTAATGAATATTTACTACAAAAAAGATTTCTTATTAATTTATTGTAACATTGATGGTTTTTCGTAAAATTAAGAAAAACCAGTCGAAGTTAATATTTTTGGAGGCTCGGTTTTTAGTTATTTATCTGTATTTCCTTAAATTTTATAGTTACGCAAAAATTGTAAATTAGCGACATTATACCACACAAAATTATATATAAAAAAGGTATTTTTTTTATTATTTTTGGTACATTAATCCTATTGTAAATAATCAAGAAAAACCTTAAAAATATAGGTTTTTACAACTTTTTATATACGTATAATAGGTAAAATGATGATTTAGCAATTGTCATTTTGTGGATCAAGAATTATTTATTTTTCATTAAGATCAGAAAAGTATCCCGTACTTTTATATTTAAAAAAGGTGCACTTCGCTCGTTGGGTGTCAGTAGTTGTGAAAACACTTCGCTACTAGGCAGGTTACCCTTGGTTGATGTATTGCATTTGAAAGCAATGATAAATCATTGAATTCAATAAAACGATTCTGATTGTACCTTCGGTGTAGTATTCATAACTCTTAATATTAGTAATATACTTAATACCTACCTACGTTTAACATTACATTAAAGATCAAAATTTGATGTAGAAATAAATATGATCTTACGAAATTACGAAGAAATAAAAATCTGGATTTGAAGAAATCATATTTTTGCCGTTTTTTTAAATGAAAATTTACATCTGGTGATCGATGAATGTTTTTTGGTTTTTTGGAGAAAAACGCGTATTCCTACGCAGTATACTTCCGACTGTGCCACTAAATTAAAAATTATATGTGTATTGGAGATCATTGGATATCTCGACTTAATTTTGTTGTATTACACTGGGACTCCAAATTACTTCCAGATTTATTAAACAGAGAGAATGTAGAACAACTTCCTACAATTGTTACCGAAACTAACGTAGAAAAACGAGTCCCTCCATTGTTCTCAAGTGCTGGCAAAGATATTTGTTCTGCTGTGTAAAACGCATTACAAGAATGGTGTCTGGAAGATAAATTCCAGGCATTTGTATTTGATACTACCACATCTATCAGTGATCGGTTAAATGGATAATGTGTTCTCTTAGAAAAATTACTAAATCGTAATATTTTATTTATTGCATGCTGCCATCATATTTTTGAGATTCTTTTACAAGCAATTTTCGTTTATATAAAACTTACTATTATATCTGGTCCAGACATACCTCCATTTAAGCGTTTCAAAAATAACTGGAAAAATTTAGATCTAAATAACTTTAGAATATATTCAACACTTCGTTGATCAAATAAAAATGTAAAAGCTGTTGCAGATGAAATTTTTTTATTTTGTGTAGATAAACTTAACTTTCCAAGAGATGATTACAAGAAGTTTATAAAGTTAGTTTTAATATTTTTAGGAGGAATACCTCCAAATAGTATACGATTTCGTCAGCCAGGTGCTTATCACTTAGCTCGATAGATTTCAAAGGCTATTTACTGTTTTAAAATTTTAATGTTTTGTGATCAATTTAAAATTTCAACAAAAGAAAAAAAAAAGATATTTGTAGTTTTATTGTTGAAAGTTATATTTAAGTGCGGATTTCAGTTCCAAATATTATTAAGGCTCCTATACATGATATAATGTTTTTAAAAAAGTTATTGAATTATAATAATAATAAATTGGGAGAAGTTGCTTTAAAAAAATTCATAAACCACTTGTGGTATTTGAACAGAGAATGTGTTGTGTTTTCATTATTTGATGACCGAGTGGACCATAGTACTAAACATCGAATGGAAAACAACATTTTGCAAGGATATGAAGAAAATATAAACGAAGAAGAAAATGAAGGTTCAAATAAAAAAATTAACATACAATATGACAATGTATCACATTTTGTTAATCAAGTTCTCCCATTTTCACTACTTAATAATAAATCATGAAAAGTATTTCAGTCATTTAAAATATCTTGTCACTTTTTACGAGAAGATCCAAACAAATGGCAAGCCATGGATGAGTATAAACAAGCTAAAGAAATATCTACACTGAAAGTCGCTAACGATACAGTTGAACGTGGAGTAAAATTGATGGAGGAATACAATGAAAAATTCACTAAAAATGAAGATCAAAAACAGCTTATTTTGTAAGTATGAAATATTTATATAATGTTGTGATATCTTACCTATATAAAGTAATATAAATACATGTAACTTTTTTAGGTGGTTCAAGAATGTCGAATATCGCCAACAATATCCCGGGTTTAACCTTGGAATTTTAAAGAAAACTTATACCTATAAATAATGCTTCAATAATATTATTTTTTAAATATTTTTAATATTTAAACATTTATTTGAAGAATAAACTTAAAATTAAATTCGATGAATATATTGTGTAACATGAATACAATATATAGTAAAATAATACATTTTAATATATAAAAAGAATATTTTTAAGGTTTTTTCTTAATTATTTACAATAGGGTTAATGTACCAAAAATAATAAACACACCTTTCTTATAAATAATATTTCTAATTTTTAATTTTTGTGTAACTATAAAATTTAAGAAAATACTGATAAATAACTAAAAACCTAGCAATTTTCCAAAAATATTAACTTCGACTGGTTTTTCTTAATTTTACGAAAAACCATCAATTTTACAAAAAATTAATAAGAAACCTTTATTGTAGTAAATAATTATTACTATAAAAATAGTTCCATATGTGTATGGCATAAATATAAAATTTAAGAAAATACAGGTAAAATTTAAAATTCACCACCTTATAAAACATTACCCCCTTTGAGGCTCGTGAAAGGGTTGGCTTATCAAATTCAAATTTTTCCGAAATTATTTTGTCAGTATACCAAACAAAATTTTGAGCCAATAAGTATTAATTTTTAAATTTTTTTTTAACCTCTATAGCTAAGGACCACCCTAATATATATATATATATATATATATATATATATATATACTTATATATATACCAGATACCTATATATAAGTAAAATCAATATATATTATAGAAACTTTCTGATAATGGTTTACGGTCTGAATATGTTATTTATATATTTTTTAAATATTTACTGCAAATGTTGTTTTTAAAATTTATATTTATTTTTATACATAAATATTGATTTTACATTATACAAAAAAATAGACGATTTTAAAAAATTGATTTTGATCCAGTTAGAGATATATTATTATTACATAATCAATTTTTTAATTATAATTTATAGAATATAAGAGTGGTGATAAATTCAAAAATTTACCATTATATTTTTATTTTGATTCAATTTTAAGATATAAATTATCAGAGGTCAGATTCAGATACCGTTTGCATAGAACCAATTAATAATTTTACTAAATGTTTACACAGATTTTTTTGAAAAGAAATTTAGCTGACGATACTTTTCTAAAAAATATTTACTAAGCAAATTATTGTAGCGACTTCTATTAGATGTTATGTTATTTATTAACATTGAAACAATCAGACTTCCTATGATTTAGGGCATGTTAAATTCATAGATAATACATATAGGATAGAATATGATGTTTTTAATGGTCCCCGAAGAGACTATATGCTACCACAATGGTTGTATGTGGTTATAGTTATGGTTACATAAAATGTATAATATTGATAAATGATAATGTATCAATGTGATTGCATAATGTTTCTTTCATGACAAAATAAAATAATAAATACATTTTATCATCTTTTCTTTCACGTTTATTATAATTTTATAATTTGAAAATAATAAGTATTATAATAAATGTATTATATAGAACTATATGCTTCTGCAGGTAAATTATTATTATTAGCTGTATACACTAAACATATTTACATATTATCTTGCTACATAAGTGGTAACTGTCAATAATTATATAAATTAAATATCCTACCTACTCATTTCTAAAATGGGAAATTTTTCTTAATTTTTTTCTAATTTTAACAACATCATTGATTTTTTTATCTTCTTGAAATAATCTTATTTGCATGTATTTATTTGTTACAGTTTCTATTAATTTATCTCCATGTGTGTTAAATTCCTGAATCCAAACATGTAAAATATCTGGATCAACAGGTATACAATCCATTTTATCAAATATATTGAACCTTGTGCATAATATATTTTTTACTTTATTAATTATAATAGGAAATTTATTTTTGGTATTAATTATACAAGATGTGTTGTATTAACGAAATATATTCTCTGAAATCTTGCATATTGAAATCACGTCTTTACTTTAAGATCGTCACTGTCATAATGAATCCGCTTTTTACACGACTGACAATTTAATTTTTTTCCAAGGTTTTCACTATAAAACCAGCAACATATGAACAAATATCCTCTACGTATAATGAAAATGAATCTAAATCTATTTCATCTGTATTAGTATAATTCAAAACATTTCGATTTTTTGAATTATGATCACTATTTTTATTTGAATTGTCATTGAAAATAGGAATTATTACAGTACCACCCAAAGTTTTACAATTAGCATGCATAGAGCTAATTATTTGTTTCTTCTTTAATAATTGCTTATATACTGCTTGAAGCTGGAAGCAAGTTGGATTGTCGTTGAAACCTCCCCTACTTCGAACTGCACTAAAAAAGTCTCTAAATGATCCTGGCTGAGTTTATACGTAAATAAATGCGAAATATTACCTTCTTCCCTTAGTATTTGTTAATATTTAATAGCATTTTTAATTCCAATAATTATCCCAATAAAACCCGTTTTATGTTTTGAATAAGTTATTTTAGTGCCATTGCACATAAAAAGTAAAATCATTTGAAAACGATTTATATTTTTCAAATGTATTGGCATTAATTGAATTATTAATTGGTTTTGTTGACAGCTGCTTGCTTGAATTTAAAATATCAAATGCATTATTGAAAATATGACTAAATTCAGCCGTTGCCGAACATCTTTTAAAATTGCAGTCTGAGCCATTTAAATATAATAATGCATCACTTGCACTATCACTTAAAGTTTGTGTGACAAGGCGGACATTCATTTTTTTGTTATAGTAATTTAGATGGCGATTTGTTAATTTTGTAGCTGCCCTTAATCTTTCAGAATTTTCTTTTTTAAATAACATTTTTATATAATCCCATCTAATATTTTGACCATTTCCATTGACAATATTCTTTTTGTCTCCAAATGCATTTCTTACCAGCTTATCATGTGGGACGGGTCATAGAAACAAAACATTTTTTTATTTGCTTTGTTAACAACGTAAGGAGCATTACCATTACCAAGATTAAAATTTGCCCCTAAAGACATGCACATGTTAGTGTTTACATGTGTTCCATCAAAAGTAACAGATTACAAGTGTGCACCAATTTCATTAACTTAAGCAATAGCAGTCTCTAGTAAATTTCCAAACTCTTTCCCATTCAATGAGTCAATAAAAAAATATCCAATTGGTATGTTCCAATAGCTATTTATTCCAACAACAAGGAAAACTAATGCATTTATTGCCTGATGAATATGATCTTTGTGAAGCTCATAGTCTACACCCATGTTAACAAATTCCACATGATTTTTTATACACATTTCGTCAACTGTTAAATTGCAATAAACTGATCCTTGTTATGATTTAATTTTAATATCATTAAAAGACTCTTGAGTAAACCCAGGATTTCCATCAACTACTGTTTACCAACGACGTAAGGTTTGAACATAGGGAAAAATGATTTTGGTACATATTCGTATCCTTTCGGAGAATAATAGTGAAGTGTTAATGCGAATTTCCTAATTTCATTAGTATATATTTTTTTCTCTTCTGAAGCATTCACAAGTAATTTATTCAGAAAATCTGAACCCAAAGCTTAAATAAAAAATTTATGAAAAGTAACAATCTTATTTTATTTGTAGGTAACAATATCATTCATTTAATATTATACGTATAGGTATAATATAATATTATATATTTTTTAATATTATAAAATCAATGATAGTATTCATAACATTACAGCATAAACACTCGTTATCAAATGTATGTATAAAGAAACAAACATTACCACAGATATTAGTAAATAAATAAATAAACATAGTGATCATTAATTTTATTCAAAATATTACATATAAAATATTTACATATATTAAACTTATAATTTAATAATTAAGAAGCAAATATTTTTTATAACTTTTTATCGAAATTATCTTTATATTATGGTTTGTTGTTTCAGCTTGCAATAATTTATTGTTTAAATCAATATTAGTAGAATTTAAATGTTTAATTTTTTGTTCCAAGCGCTGAATTTTCCGAACAAAGGATTTGATTTTTTGTCGAAGATCACAAACTGTTGATTTTACGAACTAGAAATTTGTTTACATGGCCGAGGAGTATTAAATTCGTCTTTACATACATTGCCAAATCTAGACGAAGAACATAACACTTTTCTCTGTTTCGATAACTGGAGTACAATTTCCTAAGTGGAATTAACAATAACATATTTGCATTACAATATTTTTAAATAATGTACCTAAATTATGTAATATATATATATATATATATATATATATATATATTTACAATTGAGAATTACATTTTAGGCAATGTTGTTGTAAGTGCCTCATCAATTAAATTATTGAATTTTTCTCTGTAACAATAAAGTTATATATAATTGAACAATATATCATTAAATAATATTTATGTTTATAATAATTACTGAAGTTCTGGAGAGCATAACAAATCTGATATTTCTGAATCGCCTTGTTTTGATGATGATACTCTATAATAATATTATTTTATTTCAAATGACTATCTAATAATAATAAAATGAATATATAATATATATATTATAATACATACCTCATATATTTTAATAGAGTATATATAATAAAATAGTTCTGTAATACTTCACAAATATTGTATCTATAAATACTTTCTATTTTAAATAATACTAGGTATAATTTATTAATTATGTATCATTAATGTATTAAATTATTGTATTAAAAAAAAATTAACTATGTAAATTCAATTCTTACTTATTATTATCGTTTAATGGTCGTGCTTCGCTCAATAATATCCATTTTAAGAATTCGGTTGCAAAATAATATTCAGGTTTAAAATAATTAGAACAAATCTTATCTCAAATACCCGCATCTGCTAAACTTAAAGCATTAAGCCACAGGATTTTGGTGATGTGGTCTTTTGGAAATCTTAAATTTGAAGAGGTAGGTATTATATGATAAATAAAAATAAAGTAATTTAATAAAATAATTATTACTTACTAGTGAAATGACAAATCGGTATTTTTTTCAGAAAACGTTCCACAATACAGACATTTATAAACCATTATAATATATTACAAACATAATTTAAGTATAATATAATATACAATATATAATATTTAAATATATTATAACTTATATATAATATATAATTAGAAAATTTTAGTGAATGGGGGCAGTGTATAGGCAAATTTAATAATAGATTTCTTATCACCAATTGCTCTTACCTCAACTTGCCATATCATATAGTTATTATATTATCATATTATCTATGGTTATATTCAAAAATTTATTTTATCATTTTCTACTATAGTCCATAACCAATAAACCACAAATCACAATTCTGGTAACGTATAGACCCTTTGAGACAACAATGACCCGTGTATTTAGCATAGGAATGTCCAATTCTATATGTATTATCTAAGGTTAAATTATGTATGTGATTAGCAGGAAAATGTACAAAGCATTGTTAATAATTTGTAAACGAAATTATATATAAACATCATGTTTAAATTTCAAACAAATTTTCAATTAACTATTATTTAACTTTATAAATTATTATTTTAAAAAGTCATAATATTAAATATAAATTTATTTAAAACACGTACACTGAATATAAAAACTACCACAATAATTACTTAGATGACGCTGAACCAAAATATATCTCAACGAAACATTGTTCCCAACATCAATCATTCCGGAGTTATAGCGAAATAAATATAAATTGATTTTTATAAAATACTTATTTAGCATTCCGTAATAAATAAAGAAATAAAGTTATATAATGATACAATATAAGCACATAATATAGGTTAATATGACAATTTACATCAGAAATTGAATAGCTTTATTTTGATTCGTTATAATTTATAAGCAATATCTATGGTTTTATTGAACATTTTTTTTTCGGTGTATTTCATAAATTCTGATAAAGAATCATATAAAACTAAATATTATTGTAAAAGTGTACTAAGCTTATTTTAAAAAATGTCAGTCTAGCTGAATGTGTATTTTGAAATACGATCAAGCTTTTTTACGATTAATTGAACCATTATTACTTACGTTCACCTAAGGCAATCTCTGTAATATCAATTGATTTATTAATTTATAAATTATGATTAGTGAATAGGTATTATTAAACTTGAGAAATGTGTTATTAACTTAAAATGAAATTAAAATATACTATAAAATATAATGATATTTATGACTATACATAAAAGTAATATTAAGTATAGAATAAGATTTTACGTAACTATAAGTTCTAAATGTAGAACGTCACCAGAGTAACAATAAAATATATATATTAATGTGTAAATTTAATAGTTTTATAAGTAATAGCCTATGGTGAATTACGTTTGAAAACTGTTCCTACTCATAATATTTTTTTGAAGACCGAGCACGTAAATTGATTAAAAGGTTTATTATATTTCCTTTTATTCATAATTATTTGTTTTACTTTATACAAAACTTTGACTATTTGAAAAGTTTCATTTAATCTAGTTTAAGATACATTGTTTTTATAGAATAAAGTTTTACAACAGTAATTCATGGAATTTAAGCGTTGTGAGAAATTTATTGATTTAAATTAATATTATTATTATGATTCACATTTTTAGATATAAATTCTCTGAGGGTATATTTAGATACTATTTAGATTTTTGAAAAATATATACGTAGGTATGTATATAAATTTTTCTAAAAGAAATTAAGATGATGAAGTTTTGATAAAATTATTTTTTGAAACCAGCGAATACTATTAGATGTATTAACATTGAAACATTTAAACATATACTGTGAATATAATAACTTATACAATAATTAATTAGATGACGCTGAACCAAAATGTATCTCATTGGAACAATGTACCCAACACCATTCATTGTGGAGTTATAGCGAAATAAAAATAAATTGATTTTCACAAAATACTTTTTTAACGTTCAGTCATAAATAATTTCGTACAATAATATAATATAAGTACATTATATAAGTTATTGTGACATTTTACATCAGAAATTAAATAGCTGTAATTCGGTTTGTTATAATTTATAAGCAATATCTATGGTTTTATTGAACATTATTCTTTCAATGTATTTCATAAATTCTGACGATGAATCATATACAAGTAAATATTATTGTAAAAATGTACTGCGCTTAATTTTAAAAATGTTAAACGTATTTTAGTCTAGCTGAGTATGTTTTTTGAAATAGGATCAAGGTTTTTTACATTTATTTGAACCATTATTACTTACGTTCACTCAATTCAATCTCTGCAATATCAATTGTTTTATTAATCAATAAATTATAATTAGTGAATAGGTATCATTAAACTTAAGAAATGTATTATTAACTTAAAATTAAATTAAATATTTAATAATTTTATAAATCTTTATTTCAAATAGACATAATACTAAATATATTTTTATGTAAAATATATTTAAACTACTATTTAACTATTGAACTACCAAAATAATTAATTAGAGGACGCTGATACAAATTGTATCTCATTAGAACAATTTTCCCAACATCATTGAATCCAGAGATATGCGAAATAAGTATAAATTGATTTTGATAAAATACTTATTTAACATTCCGTAATTAATAAATAAATAATGTCATACAATGATATGATATAGGTTATTGTGACATTTTACATCAGAAATTGAATAGCTGTAATTCAGTTTGTTATAATTAATAAGCGATAGCTATGGTTATATTGATCATTATTCTTTCAATGTATTGCATAAATTCTGACTATGAATCATATAAAGCTAAATATTATTTTACAATTGTACCGAGCTTTAATTTAAAAAATTTCAAACGTAGTTTAGTGTATTTGAGTGTGTACTTTAAAATATGATCAGGCTTATTTTCCAATTATTTACACCATTATTACTTACCATGTAGAGTGGCTACCACTATAAAATCAATTGATTTATTAATTTATATACTATTTTAATTAAATAGATATAATTAATGTTAGGAAATTTATAGAAATTTAAAATGAAATTTTTAAGTATTATAATTTATAACAATATTTATAATAATTATTAAAATGAATATCTATTATAGGATATGAAAATAAATAACAATTAGTTTTAATTGTAGAATGTCACCAGGTTAACAATAATATATATATATATATATGAATGTATACAATTAAAAGCTTTATAAAAAATAGCCTATGATGATTAACGATTGTAACTTGTTATTACTCATAACTTTTGTTTAAATACTCTCGGCACATATTTGGTTTAATAGGTTTATTATATTTACTTTCATTTATAATTATTTGTTTTACAATATATAAGAAATGAAAAATTTTAAAAGCTTTTTTCTGATCTAGTTTAGGATACATTGTTTTTACAACAGTAATTCATAGAATTTAACCATTGTGAGGAATTCTTTGATTTTAATTCATATTATTGTTCCAATTCAGCTTTTTGGATGTAAATTCTCCGAGGGTAATTTAGATACTGCTTCGATTTTTATAAAATGTAAAAATATGTATGTATATAGATTAAAATGATGAAATTTGAATAAAATTATTTTTTGTTACTATTGAAATATTTTAGACTTTTGCAATGTAATAACTGGTCTCCTAGGACCTGGGGAATATAAAATTATGTGTATGATTAGCAAGGGAATGTAAAAGCGTTGTTCATAATTTGTAACTGAAGTTATAAAAAAACATCATGCATAAATTTTAAACAAATATTCAATTAAATATTCTGTAATTTTATAAATTATTATTTTAAAAAGTCTTAATATTAAATATATGTTTCTTTATAAACATATACACAGAATATAATAACTACCACAATATTTACTTATTAGACGCTAAACCAAAATGTACCTCAATGGAATTCCCAACATCAATCATTCCAGAGTTATAGCGAAATAAATACAAATTGATTTTGACAAATTACTTATTTAGCGTTTAGTAATAAATAAATAAATAAATTGTACAATGATATAATATATGCACATAATAAAGATTATTGTGATGTTTTACATCAGAAATTGAATAGTTGTAATTTTATTCGTTATAATTTATAAGTAGTAGCCATGGCTTTATTGAACATTATTCTTTCAATGTATTCCATAAATTCTGAAGATGAATCACATAAAAATGAATATTATTATAAAAATGTACTGAACTTAATTTAAAAAAATGTCAAACGTATTTTTATCCAGCTAAGTGTGTATTTTGAAATATAATCAAGGATTTTTTTACGATTCTTTAAACCATTAGAACTTACGTTGAACCCAGAGATTATCTGCAAAATCAATTGTTTTTTTAATTTATGTAAAATAACTATTAAATATGTCAAAATAAACATAAGAAAGTCATTGGTAATTAAATATAATATTAATTTTTATCATAAAATATAACGTTATTTATATATATATGTAAAATGAATATGAAATATAAAAAATGATTATAAGTAACAAATAGTTTTAACTGTAGAACGTATCACTATTACAATATATAATATATATGTAAATAATTCAAAACTTTATAAAAATAGCATATGATGAATTAAGGTTGAACCTCCTTATTACTCATAACTCTTTTTCGAATACCCTCGGCACATATTTTGTTTAATAGGTTTATTATATTTACTTTCATTCATAATTATTTGTTTTACATGGTAAAAAAGACTGAAAATTTTAGACATTTTTTTTAAATCTAGTTTAGGATTTATTGCTTTTATAGAATAAAGTTTTACTACAATATTTTAGATAATTTAACCGTTTTAAGCAATTCTTTGATTTTAATTTATATTATTATTCTAATTCTCCGAGGGTAATTTAGATACTGCTTGAATTTTTATAAAATATAAAAATAGGTACCTATGTATATAGATTAAAATGATGAAATTTTGATAAAATTATTTTTCAAAGCTAGTGAATTATTTCAGATTTTTTACAATTTGATAACTGGTCTCCTAGGGCCTGGGACTTATTAAATTGGGCATATGGTTAGCAAGGAATTGTAAAAAGCGTTGTTCATTATTTGTAACTGAGATCATAAAAAAAACATGTTTAATTTTCAAACAAATATTCAATAAAATATTGTATTATATTATAAATCATTATTTAAAAATGTCTTAATATTAAATATATATTTAATATTTATTTATAAACATGTACACTGAATATAAAAACTACCACAATAATTAATTAGAAGACACTGATACAAAATGTATTTGTATAATATACGTGATTATATACCTATAATATAGGTGATTATGACAATTAACATATAAATTAAATAGCTGTAATTTGATTGGTTATAATTTATAAGCAATATCTATGGTTTTATTTAACATTATTCTTTCTGTGTATTTCTTAAATCCTCACAAGGAATCATATAAAAGTAAATATTATTGTAAAAATGTCAAATTTATTTTAGTCTAGATGATTGTGTATATTGAAATAATAGAATCAAGCTTTTTTTTTACGATTATTTGAACCATTATTACTTACGTTCATCCAAATCAATCTCTATAATATCAATTGATTTATAATTTATAAACCATTTTATTTGAATAGATATAATTACACTTAAGAAATTTATTAGTAATTTAAAATAAAAATGTATATATATTAGAAAATATAACAATATTTATAAATATTATTAAAATTAATATCTATTATTGGATATAATAATAAATAACAAATAGTTTTAATTGTAGAATTTCACCAGGTTAACAATATATAATTTATATGTGTGTGTGTGTGAGTGTGTGTGTGTCTGTGAATAAAATTAAAGGCTTTATAGAAAACAGCGTATGTTGATTTATGATTGAAAATTTTCATTATTCATAAACTTTTTTTGAAATATCTGATCACATATTTTTTTTTATTTGGTTAACTATATTTACTTTCATTCATAATTATTTGTTTTACTTTATATAAAAGATTAGGAATCTCAAAAGTTTTTATTTAATTTAATTTGAGAAATAAAATTATTAGAGAATTACTTTGTATAACAGTAATTCATGGACATTAATCGTTGTGAATATGTCATTGATGTTATGTGGACACACTGGAAATTGTTATCATTATTTTAATATTCTGTATTTTATCTTTGATTTAGTTATCCCCGTTAAAAAAATGCATGTTTTAAAATAAGACATTATTCCACTCTGTGAATAATGAGTATTATGTGTATTCTATTTTGTAACCTTATTTAATAAAAATAATATATCATTACTATATTACCTATTACATCGTTATGATTTTATTATTATTTAAAAAAAAATTACAACAATTGACTTTAATTTATTTATTATTTTAATTGGGTTTCTTAGATATAAATTGTCCGATGGTAGATTTTCATACTGTTTGTATACTTATAAAAATATTACTAGGTATGTAAATAGAGTTTTCTAAAAGAAATTAACATGACGAAATTTTCATAAAAATTACTTTTTGGAATTACCGAATTTTAATAGATGTTTAAACAATAGAAAAACTGATCTCCGAAAACCTAGTATATGTATTTTCCCAGCTGTAATTTGATTTGTTATAATTTTTAACCAATAGCCATGGTTTTATTGCAAATTATTCTTTTAATATATTATATAATTCTAACGATGAATTATATAAAACTGAATATTATTATTTTAAAAATGTACTAAGCTTATAAACAGTCAAACGTATTTTAGTCTAGCTGAGTGTGTATTTTGAAATATGATCAACCTTATTTTTCGATTATTTTTACCATTATTACTTACCTTCCCTCAAGGTTTCCTCTGTAAAATCCATTGATTTATTAATTTATAAGCCATAATTATTGAATATGATTAAATAGACTTAAAGAATTAATTAGTAATTTAATGGAAAAATTAATATATATATTATAAAATATAATGATAATTTTAAATATATGTAAAATTAATATAAAGTATAGAATGTGATTATAAAAAACAAATATTTTTATTGTAGAAAGTCACCAGGTTAACAATATAAAATATTTATACATATATATATATGTGTGTGTATTTAAAATTAAATGCTTTATAAAATTAGCCTATGATGAATTACGGTTGAAACTTGTTGTTAGTCATAACCTTTTTTTAAATTCTCGCAGCACATATTTTTTTTTACAGTTTTATTATATTAACTGTCATTCATAATTATTTGTATTACTTTATACAAAAGAATGAAAATTTAAAATGTTTAATTTTAATCTAGCTTTAGGTACATTATTTTTATAGAATAAAGGTTTATAACGCTAATTCATAGAATATAACTGTTGTGAGAAATTCATTGATTTAAATTTTTATTATTATTCTAATTCAGTTTATTAAATATGAATTCTCCAAGGATATATTTATATACTGTTTGGATTTTTTCAAATATATACGTAGGTATATATATAGATTTTTCTAAAAGAAAATAAGATGATGAAATTTTGATAAAATTATTTTTTGAAACTAGCGAATTATGTTAGATTTCCTACAATGGAATAACTGGTCTACTAGGACCTGGGGCATATTATATTATGTATATGATTAGCAAGAAAATGTAAGAAGCATTTTTAATAATTTGTAACTGATATTGATAAAAATTTCATGAATAAATTTCAAAAAAGTTTTCAATTTAAAATTCTATAACTTTATAAATCATTATTTCAAAAAGTCTTAATATCTTATATATATTTATTTAAAACATGTACACTGAATATAATTACTACAACAATAATTACTTAGATCACTCTGAACCAAAATATATCTCATTGGAACATTGTTCCCAACATCATTCATTCCGGAGATATAGCTATATAAATATATATTGATTTTCACAAAATACTCATTTAGTGTTCCGTAATAAATACATAAAAGAACTCATAGGTACAATGATATAATATAAGTTCGGTATCATATTATAACAAGACGAGCGTATAGTGAAATATGAAACACGTGATGACATCTAGCGGTGGATGACGAGAAGATCATTATGTGATGGCAAAAAGCAGAAACAATGAAGTGCAATCCTAATCTGCGAATAATGGAATACGATGCATAGCACAACAACATATTTAACTTAATAACGACTAAGCCAAAGCTCGCGATTCAACACGTCGCGGTCGATGAAACCAAAATAAAGAACAATAAACAAACACGGACAAAAAAACAAAAGTGACCCCGGACTACGGACTCCATCGACCACGGCAATTACGGCATTTTCGGCTCCATTGACTACTAATTAATGCGGCGACCCATCCAACCACGGTCCATCCGAGTCATACGGACGGACATTCCATCTCCTCCCCATGGCCACTTGAATGTTGCGACGGCCTCCATTCACCCCTCTCGGATACTTGAAAGTTTTAACGCTCTCCCCCGAACTCCTCCAGCGCGTTAGGCTGGGCATCTGGTATAAGGGCTTCGATCTAGGGGGTGTCCTTGTCGGACATGTGGCATGCACGTCGTAGCCTCCCTATAAATTGGATATTATTATTTATAAATGTTATTGTATAAATATTGAAATGTTATACGAGTCAATGTGAAATATAAACAATATTCTTTAACCAAAACTCGTTGTTCCTTCGGATGTAAAGCTGGGCACCTCATCTGGGACCTTTGTTGTAGTAAGCGTTCTAAGAGCTTTCTTCTACGACTACAACTAAGTGTCTATGTGCACTATAAAAATAAGTCCATAAAATAACTGCTTTTCACATCCCAAATATAAATATATAAAAGTTCAGAATAATAAACCAGATATTTTAAGTAATCATCAATGGAACCTTAACTCCACAAGTTTGAACTAGTTCAGTATTCGGTTAGGTAATTTTGAAAATTTGACATTTATACCTAGTTTAATCAAATAGGAGTTAGCTAATTCAAGATACCTCTATAATTATTCTCACGATATCGCAGATCGAACCGTTAAATGTATAAAAAAATATGGGTTAAATATCATAAGATCTGTTCATAGTGGATGCTACGTCATACTATTTAAACTTCATATTTCATGCTCTAATTTAGTCTATCAGATAATGTTTAGTCTTAAATATAATCAAACTTATTCTTCGTATAGATATTGTATCATTAATACTTACTTTCCTTCTGCAACATTGCTAACTTTTCTATTTATTTTATCAATATAGAAACCATTATAATCAAATATATTTTAAATTGAAACATTTATTAATTCAAAAATTTCAATATTCATATAAAAATAAAATGAGATAAAATATATATTTCTTTATAAGATGTACACTGAATATAATAACAAACAAAATAATTACTTAGATGACGCTGAACCAAATTGATTCTCATTGGAACAATGTTCCTAAATGCATTTTTTCCGGAGTAATAGGGAAATAAAAATAAATTGATTTTGACGAAATACTTATTTAGCGTTCCGCAATAAATAAATAAATAAACCCGTATAATAATATAATATAGGTTTGTGACAAATTTTAAATCAGAAATTAAATAGCTGTAATTTGATTCGTTATATTTTATATGCCATATCTATGGTTTTATTGAACATTATTTATCCAATATCTTGCATAAATTCTGACTATGAATCATATAAAACTGAATATTATTGTAAAAATGTACTGTGCTTAATTTAAAAAATATGAAACATATTTGCTTCTAGCTAAATGTGTATTTTGGAATATGATCAAACTTATTTTTCGATTATTTTTACCATTATTACTTACCATCCCTTGAAGCTCCCTCTGTAAATTAAATTGATTTAATAATTTATAAACCATAATTATTGAATAAGATTAAATAATCTTAAGATATTCATTAGTAATTTAATATAAAATTTAATATATATTATAAAATATAAAGATATTTATAAATATACATAATATAATATGAATATGATTAAATATGATAGAATATGATTATCAATTTCTACAAATTTTATTATAGAACGTAACTAGGTTAACAATTTAATCTACTATATAAAAATCTCGTGTCACAATATGGAAAATGTATGTTGCCAAACTCCTCCTGGGAACTGGATCGGCTGGACCAATTTTCATGAAATTTTATTTGTATATTCAGTAGGTCTCAGAGAGTGATGTAAACTATTTTTCATACACTTAGGTGTAAAGAGTGGCTCACCACAAATATTTTTAAATATTTGTAAATATCGTGTAAATTGTATACCTATATATAGGCGGCGGCCCGCGGGTTTCCACCTATATGCAACCTGACCTTTTTGTCCGTTTTCATCGGCGTCTAGATATAATTGTTTCGATAAGTTTATCGTTAAAAATAATCTCGCGAGTACACCAACACTATGTATACCGATAATTTTTATTATATTTATTATATTTAACGTATCCATAGAAACGGCTCGACTGTTGAATAGGCCGGTCTAACACAATAATTATCAGTTTACTGTTTTCTATCATTAAATACTTCAATTGAATTGATTAGTATTTTGTACAATGCCAGCAAGACGCAAATGGTCTGATTTGGCCCGTCGAGCGACTTAAAGTACAATCATGCGAGATCACAAAGAACAGTCGAACAAATTCAACAGGAAAATGAAAATATGCGTGTGAACGTGGTGCGATAGCGTGAGGCACAAGCTGAACAATATCAAAAAAGATGATTAGAAGCGCGTCAACTCGTGGTTAACACACATAAAGCAAATGACCGACAACACCAACAAATACATCGAGCATTTACAACAAATTCTTTGCTTCGTCTATCATTTGAGTATGGGCCCGATATTAAATGTTACGCTCATTCGAAAGTAGAGATTGGTGGTATGGACAAGAAATGTACATATTGTAATGCGCTTAAATTCAAAAATGAGCAAGCCGGTATATGTTGCGCGTCAGGAAAAGTGCAACTACCGGAAATTGAAACACCACCTTAAACATTGAATGGTTTACTTATCGATATGGATCCACATTCTAACCTGTCCCTGAGGTCAATTCCAACATTCAATTCATGTTTTCAAATGAGATCGTTCAGAGCAATAGAAATAGTTAAAAATAATGCTGCAAATGGTCAACAATTTAATTCAACATAGAAAATCAAAGTTAGTCACCAAGTTTATCACTAAGGGCTCATTGCTACCAATGCCAAACGAACCACATACATTTTTATAAATTTAATTTATGGGCGGTGAGGACTCCGAAAGCGCACTCGCCAATCGCGTGGATGCATGTTGTAGTTACGATAAACTTAATTCACGTTTCGCAAGACGTATAGTCGGTGAACTAGAAGCTATATTAAATGAATACAATAAATTGTTGAAAATATTCAAATCACACATTGACAAATTACAAAGTGACAATCACCCTATTGTCATCAATCCTGATAAAACACCAGCTGGAGAGCACATTCGTAGATTCAATGCACCTGTTGTTGACGACTTTGCTGGAATCATGATCGGTGACCATACAGCAACGCGAGAAATAGTGATTCGAAGAAGAAATAATAATCTTAAGTTCATTGTTGATACACGTCGTTAATACGACGCTCTTCAATATCCGCTAATGTTTTGGAAGGGACAAGACAGATATTGAATAAATATTAAACAACATGATCCCGTAACAGCTACTTCATTTATTATTAAACTTAATTCATTATGAACATCATCGCTTAATTTGAATTAATATTTATGATTATATTATTACAGGAGCCGAAACAAACAAGAACGTTAACTCTAAGGCTTATTATGCGTATCGTCTGATTATTAGATGCGGTCAGGACAACGTCTTTCTATACTGTCGTGAGCTTTGCCAACAATTCATGGTTGGCATATACGTGAAGATAGAGAGCGAACCATTTTTTACGATATAATCAACAGAAGCTGCGAGCGGAAGAATACATTCACTTGCAAGACGCTATTGTGAGCAACGCCGATACCACCGAAATTGGTAATTCTATCATTCTACCAACATCTTACATAGGCAGTCCACGTCACATGCAAGAATACATCCAGGATGCTCTGATTTACGTGCACGAATACGGCCGACCGTGTTTATTTATCACGTTCACATGTAATCCAAAATGGCTGGAGATTACATCTTTGCTATTGCTAGGACAAAGTGCAATACATCATCATGTCATTACAGCACGTGTGTTCAAACAAAAATTAAAGTCTTTAATGAGTTTCATTATAAAATTACATGTAATTGGTACCACACGTTGCTGGATGTATTCGGTTGAAAGACAAAAACTGGGATTACCTCATGCACACATTTTGGTTTGATTAATCGACAAAATACGTCCTGAAGAAATCGATAGTATAATTTCTGAGAAATTCCTGTCTACTGATAAATTACTGTTTGATATTGTTACAACAAATATGATTCATGAGACATGCGGTAATCTGAATCGTTTATCGCCATGCATGGCAAATGGAAAATGTACAAAGAGTTTTCCTAAAGAATTCAGTAACGATACGATCACAAATGCCGACGGATATCCAATATATCATCGAAGAAATACCCATAATGGCGGACAATCTTTTACAAAAAAATGTCAAAAACGTAGACATTGACATTGACAATCGTTGGGTTGTGTTATATTCGCCTCTGCTGAGTAAAACTTTCAATGCTCATATTAATGATGAGTTCTGCAGTTCAGAGAAGAGCATCAAATATATTTGCAAGTATGTGAATAAAGGAAGTGATATGGCTGTATTTCGTATTAAAAATACCAATGTGAATGCTCCTTCGGTGAATAACAACGATGAAATAACGCTCTACCAAATTAGGCGGTACATCAGCTCCAATGAAGGTGTTTAGCGTATCTTTGGTTTCCCAATTCATGAACGGTCTCCAGCAGTTATTCATTTAGCCGTCCATCTTGAAAACGACCAGTGCGTATTTTTCACGAACGAGACAGCGATTGATCGTGCTATAAATCCACCAAAAACTACACTCGCTAAATTTTTTGAATTGTGTAATCGTGTGAATGCTTTTGGTGCCTTTGCACGAACACTACTCTATTCAGAAGTACCCTGCTTTTCACATAAACTCAAACAAAAAAATGGGTGCCTCGCAAGCAAAGCACACCGATTAATATATTTATGTATGTATGATATTATATAAAAACATCATGAATACATTTCAAACAAATTTTCAATTGAATATTATATAACTTTGTAAATTATTATTTCAAAATGACTTAATATTAAATATATTTTTATAACTACCACAATAATTACTTAGATGACGCTGATACAAAATGTATCTCATTGGAACAATGCTCCGAAAACCATTCATTCCGGAGGTATAATGAAATAAATATAAATTGATTGTGACAAAATACTTACTTAGCGTTCCATAATAAATAAATAAACAAACTCGTACAATGGTATAATATAAGCCCATAATATAGGTTATTGTGACATATTACATCAGAAATTGAATAGATGTAATTTGTATGTAATTTAATTATTTATAAGCAATAGTTATGGTTGTATTGAACTATATTCTTTCAATGAATTGCGTAAATTCTGACGATGAATCATATAAAACTGAATATTATTGTAAAATTGTGCTGAACTTAATTTATAAACTGTCAAACGTATTTTAGTCTAGCTAAATGTGTATTTTGAAATATGATCGAGCTTATATTTTGATTATTTTTATCATTATTACTTACCATACTTTAAAACTATATCTGTAAAAAGAATTGATTTATTAATTTATACACCATAATTATTGAAATGATTAAATAAACTTAAGAAATTTATCAGTAATTTAATATAAAAATTAATATATATCTATTATAAAAAATAATGATATTTATAAATATACGTAAAATTAATATGAAGTATAGAATGTGATTATAAGTAACAAATTTCTGTAACTGGAGAACGTCACCAGGTTAACAATATATAATAAATATATATATATATATATATGTTTAAAATTATATGCTAAAAAATAAGCCTCTGATAACTTCGGGTTGAAACTTGCTGTTACTCATAATCTTATGTTCAATTCTCGCAGAATATATTTTGTTTAGTAGATTAATTATATTTACTGTCCATCATTATTATTTACATTACTTTATACAAAAGATTAAATATTTTATTTTAATTTAACTTAAGATACAAAATTATTAGAGAATTAATTTGTACAACAGTAATTTATAGAATTTAACCATTGTGAGAAATTCATAGATTTTAATTTATATTATTATTATAATTCAGTTTTTTAGATATAAATCCTCTGAGGGTATATTTTGATACTGTTTGGATACTTATAAAAACTATGAAATAAAATATGTATATAAAAATCACTAGGAATGTATATGGATTTTCTAAAAGAAATTAAGATGACTATATTTAGCTAAATTTTATTTTTTTAAAATACCAAATTATATCAGTTGCTTTAACTATGAAAAAAACTGATCTTCTAGGACCTAAGGTATGTTAAATTATGTTAATAATTAATAAGGAAATGTACAAAGCCTTTTTAATAAATTGTAACCTATATTAGCAGGGGGTGTCATTAACACGTAACACAACTCTATCCATCAGAGATGACAAAATATAGTGCATTGTGAAAACTATTCAAAAATAAACATTCCCTTCCAGTTACTATTTAATGTTTGATTTATTTTTAATAGCGAAAAATATATAAAATTATCTACCCTAGGAATGATGATTCCAACATCAACAATTCCGAAGATATAAGAAAAAAATTAAAATATAGATCTGTGAATTTACAAATCTACTTTCTATTATCCACCATCAATCTCTCGAGCCTACTACGACTACAACTAAGGGTCTAAGTGCACCATAACAATAAGTCAATAAAATAACTGCCTTTTTGCTCCTAACTATAGATATATATAATTTCAGAATAGTAAATCAGTTTTTTTTTTTTTCAGCAAGTCCATTGCTATAAGTATCAATGAATTCTGTATTCTGTTTGGTAATTTAGAAAATTCTACATTTGCACCTTATTTAACTAAATACAAGCTGGCTAACTCAAAATAACTCGAGAGTTATTCTTAAGATATCGCAGACTGAACTGTTAAACGTCAGATGAATATGGGTTAAATATCATAAAATCCAGTCATAGTGGATGACTACGTCAAAAAAGTTATATCATACTATTTAAACATCACATTTCATACTCTATTTTAGTCTACCTGAAAATAGTTATTCTTAAAATATATAATCAAACTTATTCTTCGTATACATATATATATTTTAAACAATTAATACTTACATAACATGCTAATATTATACATCTTTTCTATTGATTCATTAATTAAAAAACATAATTATTGAATATATTTAAAATTTAATAATAAATAAATTCAAAAATTTTAATACTTTAATAAAAATAAAATAAATACATTATATTAATAATAAAAATTTATATATTATAAACATATATATATATATGTAAGTAAAATCAATATATATTATAAAAAATATCTGATAATGGTTTACGGTCGAAATATGTTATTTATATATTTTTTGAATATTAACGGAAAATGATGTTTTTAAAATGTATATTTATTTTTATTTATAAATATTGATTTTATTTTATACAAAAGATTGATGATTTTGAAAATTTTGATTTTAATCAAGTTAGAGATTCATTATTTTTACAAAATTAATTTTTAATTTTAATTTATTGGATTTAAGCGTTGTACTAAATTCAGTTATTTTACTTTATATTATTATTATGATTTAATTTTTAGATATAAATTCTCTGAGGTCAGATTCAGATACAGTTTGCATAGACCTAATTAATAATTTTACAAGGTATTTATACACATTTTTTGAAAAGAAATTTATCTGATGATTATTGTTAATAATTTGTAAACAATATTATAAATATACATCATATATAAAGTTCAAACTGATATTGAATTAAACATTATATACCGTTATAAATCATTATTTCAAATTAAATTATATTTATACATATATTTATAAACATGTACACAGAATATAATAACTACGACAATAAATACTTATTAGACGCTAAACCAAAATGTACCTCAATGGAATATTCCATAGTATCAATATCAATCATTCCAGAGTTATAGCGAAATAAATACAAATTCATTTTGGCAAAATACTTATTTAGCATTTAGTAATAAATTAATTAATTAATTTTTACAATGATATAACATATGCACATAATATAGGTTATTGTGATATTTTACATCAGAAATTGAATAGTTGTAATTTTATTCGTTATAATTTATAAGCAGTAGCTATGGCTTTATTGAACATTATTCTTTCAATGTATTCCATAAATTCTAACGATGAATTATACAAAAAAACTGAATATTATTGTAAAATTGTATTGAGCTCAATTTATAACATGTCAATCGTATTTAAGTCTAGGCGAGTGTATATTTTGTAATATGATCGAACTCTTTTTACAATTATATGATGATCTATGATTACTTACGTTTAAGCAATTTATTCACTGTAAAATCAATTGATTTATTCATTTACAAAACCATAATTATGGAATAGGTATAACTAATCTTAAGAATTTTATTATTAATTTAAAATAAAAATGAATATTTCTTAATATGCAAGGAAAATTAATATGTATTCTAGAATATGATTATAAGTAACAAATAATTTTAACTGTAGAACGTCACCAGGTAAACAATATATATATATATGTATGTGTGTGTGTGTGTGTAAAATTAAAAGCTGTATTAAAAATTGCCAATGTTCATCGTCCGAATCCAACACATAACAGTGCAAACGGAGCCGATTCAATCAAGCAACTGGTGCATAGTGACAGAAAATATCCTTCATGAATATATCAAGAAGAACAAGGGCAAACAGGAAGCATTTGTACGGATACAAAAGACACTAACAGAATTCTGACCTCCACCTAAGAGAAAGACTGACAATACTAGTGATACGCCATTTTGGATGTTGTCCAACAACTAGTCGAGGCGAAAATCAAAGCACGGTCCGTTGTCCGGGCAAGTACGAGTAGTGCACGGGAATGAGTTTTGCAGCCGCGAACGCCAATTTTTTTTGACGACCCCATCTTAAAAACGGGTGGGGGATGTTGTAAGGATATCATATTATAACAAGACAAGCGTATAATGAAATAAGAAACGCGTGATCACATCTAGCGGTGGAAGACAAAAATATTATACTGTGATGGCGAAAAGCAGAAACAATTAAGCGCAAGGCTAATCTGCGAATAATGGAATACGATGCATAGCACAACAACATAATTAACGTAATAACGACCAAGCCAAAGTGCGGGATTACTAACCGACAGATTCAGCAAATCGATGAAACCAAAATAAAGAACAAAAAACAAACACGAAGAAAAAAACAAAAGTGACCCCGGACTACGGACCCCAGCGACCACGACAACTACGGCATTTTCGGCTCCAGCGGCGAACCTAGTGACTACAAACGGAGCGGTCCATCCAGCCACGGTCCATCCAAGACATACGGACGGACATTCCATCTCTTCCCAAGGCCACTTGAACGTTGCGATGCCCTGCATTCTCCCCACTCGGTTACTTGAACGTTGTACCGTTCTCCCCCGAACCCCATCGGCGCGTTAGGTTGGGCATCTGGCCCGAGAGCTTTGATGTAGGGGGGACTTATCTCATAGATGTTATAGATAACGATTAAGCGAAACGTATATCATTGAAATTGTGGTCCTAACTTCAATAATTGCGGAGTTATAAGAAAATAAGTGAAAATTAAGATCAATGGTTTTAGTATAATATTATACACAGAACTGCCTTCTATTATTCATCTCGATATTTCTACGACTACAACTAAGTGTCTATGTGTACTATAAAAATAAGTCTATAAAATAACTGCCTTTTACTTCCCAAATATAAATATATATATAAGTTCAGAATACTATCTAAATCAGATTTTTTAAATAATTATCAATGGAAGCCCAACTCCATTAGTTTGAACCAGTTCAGTATTCGCTTAGGTTATTTTAAAAATTTTACATTTGTACCTAGTTTAATCAAATAGGAATTAGCTAATTCAAGATACCTCTATAATTATTCTTTCGATATCGCAGACTGGACCGTTAAAAGTAAAAAAGTATGGGTTAAATATCATAAGATCCGATCATAATGGATGGTATATCATACTATTTAAACACCATATCTCATGAACCAATTTAGCCTACCAGATAATGTTTAGTCATAAATATAATCAGACTTATTCGTCATGTATATATTGTAAAATTACTACTTACATTCCTTCTGCGATTTTACTAACTTTTCTGTTGATTCTATCAATATAGAAATCATTACAATTGAATATATTTCAAATTGAAAAATTTATTAATTCAAAAATTTTAATAATTATATAAAAATAAAATAAAAAAATATAGATTTCTTTATAAAATGTACACTGAATAAATAACAAGCAAAATAATTACTTAGATGACGCTGAACCAAATTGTTTCTCATTGGAACAATGTTCCTAAATGCATTTATTCCGAAGTAATAGGGAAATAAAAATAAATTGATTTTGACGAAATACTTATTTAGCGTTCCATAATAAATAAATAAATAAACCCGTATAATGATATAATATAGGTTTGTGAGAAATTTTAAATCAGAAATTAAATAGCTGTAATTTGATTCGTTATATTTTATATGCCATATCTATGGTTTTATTGAACATTATTTATCCAATATCTTGCATAAATTCTGACTATGAATCATATAAAACTGAATATTATTGTAAAAATGTACTGTGTTTAATTTAAAAAATATGAAACATATTTGCTTCTAGCTAAATGTGTATTTTGGAATATGATCAAACTTATTTTTCGATTATTTTTATTATTATTACTTACTATATCTCATCACTACATCAGTAAATTAAATTGATTTATTAATTTATAAACCACATTTATCGAAAATGATTAAATAAACTTAAGAAATTCATTAAAAATTTAATATAAAAATGTATTAATATATATGGGGAAAGATGAGAGCATTGTTCCAATGAGATATTTTTTAGTTAATCGTCATTTGAGTAATTATTGTGGTAGTTATTATATTCAGTGTACATGTTTTAAATAAATATATATATTTAATATTAAGCATTTTTTAATAATTTATTAATAATATATAATAATAATAAATAAATAAATAAATAATAAAATATATAATATAATGTTTTATAAAGTTATATAATATTTAATTGAAGATTTTTTAAAGTGTATATATGTTTTTTTATTAACAAGGCTTTGTACATTTCTCTACCAATCATATTCATAACTAAACATGCCCTAAGTCCTAGGATGTCAAATTGTTTCAATGTTAATATATCTATTAGAATTCATTTCTTAAATATACATTTTTTAAAGCAATGTTTTCATAATATCTATATATAATATTTTATCGACATAATATATTTTAGAAAAATATATAAACATACCTACTTATATATTTTACAAGAATTCAAACAGTATCTAAATATACTCTCAGAGAATTCATAGCTAAAAACTGAATCAAAATAATAGTACAAACTTTCTGATAATGGTTTACGGTCTAAATATGTTATTTATATTTATTTTTATACATAACTGTTGGTTTTACTTTTTATAAAAGATTAAAGATTTTGAAAATTTAATTTTAATCTCGTTAGAGATACATTATTTTTATATCATAAAGTTTTACAACGGTAATTCATAGGATTTAACCGTTGTGAGAAATTCATTGAATTTAATTTGTATTATTATTTTGATTCAGTTTTTAGTTATAAATTCTCCAAGGGTATATTTAGATACTGTTTGGAATCTTGTAAAATATATAAGTAGGTATGTTTATAAATTTGTCTAAAATATATTATGTTAACAAAATATTAAATATATATTATGAAAACATTGCTTTAAAAAATGTATATTTAATAAGTGAATTCTAATAAACATATTAACATTGAAACAATCTCACATCCTAGGACTTAAAGCATGTTAAATTATAAATATGATTGGCAGAGAAATGTACAAAGCCTTGTTAATAATTTATAAATGAATTTATAAATAAAAAACATATATAAACTTTAAACAAATTTTCAATTAAATATTATATAACTTTATAAAAACATTATTTCAAAAAGTCTAAATATTAAATATATATTTATTTAAAACATGTACACTGAATATAATGACTACCACAATAATTACTCAAATGACGCCGAATAAAAAATATTTCATTTGAACAATGTTCCCATCTTTCCCCATTCATTCCAGAGTTATTGTGAAATAAAAATTGATTTTGGCAAAATAATTATTTAGCGTTCCGTAATATATAAATACATAAAAAAACACGTACAATGACTTAATATAACAACTGTATATACGTTATTGAGACATATGACATCATAAATTGAATAACAGTAATTTGATTCGTTATACATTATAAGCAATAGCAGTGGTTTTATTCAACATTATTCTTTCAATGCATTTCATAAATTCTGACGGTGAATCATTTAAAACTGAATATTAAGTAAAAATTTACTGTGCTTAACCCTTTCAACGCTACGTAGTTTTTTGTATTGTTAAACTCCAGGACTATTTATAATTAATATTTTTATTTCTTATTTTTATATTAATATTTTATAAATAACTTTTATAAATTTTCATTACATTCTCATAACATTTTCGAAATCATTGAAAGTCATTAATTGAAGAGAGATATTAACAAAAGTCAATATTGACCGAGAAATTAAACTTTTTAATTTTTGCAACCTGTAGTTTTCATAGTGGATGCCATGTCATACTATTTATACATCATATTTCATGCTCTAATTTTGTCTACCAAATAACGTTTAGTCTTATACATAATCAAACTTATTCTTCGTATTTGTATTGTATTCGTATTGTACCATTACTACTTACTTTTCTTCTTCAATGTTTCTGACTTTTCTATTGATTTTATTAATTAGGAAACCATAATAATTAAATATATTTAAAATTGATAAATTAATTTATTCAAAAATTTTAATACTTTTATAACAATAAAATATATACATAATATTATATATAATAATATATACATATAATTTAAGTAAAATCAGTATTTATTATGGAAAATATCTAATGATGGTTTACATTTGAAATATGTTATTTATATATTTTATGAATATTAACAACACATGTTAGCTTTACAATTTATATGTATTTTTATTCATTAGTATTGGTTTTACATCATGCAAAGGCTTGAAAATTTTGAAAAATTTGATATTAATATAGTTAGAGATTCAATATTTTTACAAAATTAAATTTTAAATTATAATTTATAGAATTTAAGCCTTGTGATAAATTCATTCATTTTACTTATTTTATTATTTTGATTCAATTTTTAAATATAAATTCCCTAAAGTCAGATTCAAATACCGTTTGCATAGACATTACATAATGAATTTGCTAGGTATTTACATAGAATTTTTTGAAAAGAAATTTAGATGACGATACTTTTTTCGAAACGTTTACTGAAAAAAGCTAATTCTATTAGATGAATTAACATTGAAATAATCTGACTTCCTAGGACCTAGGGACTGTTAAATTATGAACATGATTAGTAAGGAAATGTACAAAGCATTGTTAATAATTTGAAACCCATATTAAAAAAAAACCATTATGTATAAATTTCAAACAAGTTTTCAATTAAATATTATATAACTTTATAAATCATTATTTCAAAAAGTCTTAATATTAAATATATAATTATTTAAATCATGTACACTGAGTATAATAACTAGGTACCGTAATAATTACTTAGATGACGCTTAACCAAAATGTATCTAATTGGAACCATGTTCCTAACACCAATCATTCCGGAGTTATAACGAAATAAAAATAAATCAATTTTGAAAAAATACATATTTTGCGTTCCATAATAAATAAGTAAATAAACTTGTACAATGATACAATATAAGCACATGACATAGACAAGCATAAACATAGCAATAAACAAGCACAAGTTGATGTAATCTATACAGACTTTGAAAAAGCATTTGATAAAGTTAATCATTCTCTTTTATTAATCAAACTCAAATCATTTGGTTTCAACGATCCATTACTTTCATGGTTCGAATCTTTCTTAACCAATCGAGTCCAAGCAGTAAAATATGAAAATCATATTTCTGATCAAATAAATATACTATCTGGTGTCCCCCAAGGTGACCACCTGTCACCATTACTTTTTTCTATTTTCATTAATGATATTCAAAAAGTCATAACAAATTCAAATTGCCTTCTATTTGCGGATG
>JAIPRL010004422.1:0-38354 GCA_025469235.1 Pemphigus obesinymphae | reverse complement strand
AAACTATTATGAAAATCGAAAAATGTCCTCTCAAAAGTACCAACTAGATGCAATTTGCTACCGGAAACCGGGTATGAGTGTAAAGATCGGAGTACTCCTTCTGGTAGAAAAAGTGTTTACAGAAAAAAATAAATAAACATCATTGTAAAACCACAAGCTTCCTCGCTACGCTTAGAATCTAAAATGAACTTTAATTTGAGTTTTTTATAAATCGTTTTTTTATTCGACATAATTACTTTTATAATTGTTTGAGAAAAAATCCTAGTTATGATTTATTCATATTTATTGATATCATCCGTATGTTCGAGCATATCCGTGACTTATGTCTGCATTATCAACCGTATGAAGTACAAAATTAATAAATATAAATATTTCTTATAGTTATATATATATATATAAAATAATAAATAGCATGAATAAGAAATGGTTTTAATAATCTCCTATATGTTACTATATGTTATAATCCTATCATACATTGATCTATAAAAATGTAAGATACTAATGGCGTGGTAAACTATATGGGTATTTTATTATAGAACAAAAAATTATTGCAAATGGGAAAACACCAAATAAATATTTATAATTTATATTATATATGCAGTTTAACCATGTGAATTTTTTAATATTACTTTTTTCAAAATATAATTTTTGATGCTGAATTTAAAAATGTTTACAAAAAGTCGCTTTTACTTATGTTGGAAATTCTACAAAATTAACTGGATTATAATTAATTATAGATTATTGTTGTGTTAAAATTATTTTAGTATGTATATGTTTCATGGCAATTTATATATAATTTTGTATAAAATTATGTTATATTATCATTAGTAAAATATGAAATTAAATAAGTTCCTTATTGAAATTATAATACTGTAAATAACTAAAACTTTAAAAATTTAAATTACGTCTTAGTTTGCGATATACTGCAATAATAATACGAATAAAACGTAAAATTAGACATATCAAATTACTTTTCATTCGTTGTACTTTTGATATGTTAGGCATATATATATTTGCGTTTAACACAATATTATGGTCGACTTGATCAGAAAATATAATATATTAATGTATAATAATAATGACACTCTTTATAATATTAAATATATATATATATATATATTTATTATAGAATATAGTAAATGATAGGTTATTAAATATGTGCACTATTATAATTGATTATTAGGTGCACAAAAACATTTAAAATACTTTTAAATTCCGAAAAAAAAACAATTATTAACATTTAAATATCTATTTCTATAAATTAAAATCAACATGGTTTTGAAAAAATACAATATTGTGATAAATGCTAATAGCTCCACATAAAATTATAAAGTATTAAATAAGGAAAGATAATCCTATTATTATACACATTTATCCAACATAATTTTTAAAGTTTAATTGAAGTAGTTTAGACAAAATGGTACCGGATCACGTTCATCATTTTCTATAAGTTATATCATTTTAAAATAAATAATTAAAAATATAATATACAATAATACATACAATTTATATATCATGGAAATCAAATATTCTCTTTACAACAAATTTATCGTTAGTTCTTGTACCAAAAATATTGTTCTCAGAATAAATAAAAGTATTTTCCAAAATAAATAGATAAATAAATATACTTAATGTAAAATCATCTACCAGGTGAGTAGAGGTGTACATGTAGATCCATTTAGAAACTGAATTAAAAATGATTTATTTTTCTCATATCTGTTTCATTTTTGGTTTAAATGTCTTATTTTTGATTTTAAGTGGAATGATGTATATTGATTTACAATAATTACTAATCATTAAAATTTTTCTGGAAACTGTTTTTGGAGTAAATACAGCCGATTAAAGAAGGGGGGGGTAGGGCTGAGTTGGTTCTTGATAACAGCGACAAGTATATTTACCAAACAAAAAGACGAGTTTGGTATTTATGGTTAGCTTGCATTAGAGACCAGATACCACCAATGAGAAACATCTCGTAAGATATTGTACTCTTCGTTTGCGCTGAAATTACGGATTTTGACCGCTCGACCCCAGTATTATAATATTAAATGTATAAATATTAGAATACTAAGCTTGTTTGGTAATATAATAATTAATATAATAACAGAAAATTATAAAATAACAAATATTTTTTGGAAATCTAATATGTAGGTATAGGACATAGATGTGAGAACTGTATAAAAAAAAAAAACGTACTATTACGTTCTTATCATTTAAATGGTTTCCGTATACTTAATCAGTATATCATATTGTATATTAAATCAAGAAAACAAAATAAATTTAATGATACCAAAATATCGTTTCTACCTCCATTCGTTTAGTTTTTATCGTGAATTTAAATTTATTGTGAAAGTAGTGCGTCTCAGATTGTGGGAAAAATATTATTGCGCGTACGTGTGACGCATTATCAATAGTTACATAGTTACATAATTTCTGTGATAAAATGTACTATAATATTATTGTTTATTTCTTTATTTTCGACAATTATTTGGTGCTATTATTAGTGTTATATTAAAAAAAATTACCGCATTTGGGGAAACTATGGCTTACATTTTTTAAAACTTAAATAACTAAATCAAAAATGACTTTAGAATTTTTTGAAAAATGTAGGATGATTTGATACTTCTTTTAGAATACTAAAATTAATATAAAAAAAAATAAATAAAAATTCAAATTTGTCTGACAAGAGCAGTTAACATAGTGAAAATCCTCGAACAGTGAAAGGATTAAGGGTATTTCTAGTAAATTTTACTACTATCCGTCTTAGTAAACAAAAATATGTGATATGAGCCATATAATATATATCAAATAATCTAATTTTTCATAAATTTGTTTTTACTGTAGTTATCTTTAGGGCTGCAATATATTCTTATATAGTACATGGTTTTTTTACGAAGTATATATTTTTACATTCATATACACCTGTATATTGATATACATTTATAATACAATTTGAATTTTTTTTAGATTCCTTTTTAAGTACAATATAATATTTCAATTTGAATTTAAAATTAATTAATTTTATTTATTTAATTAAATTATTTAATTTTCTTTTGTCATTTTATATGATTGATAAATTTTCAATTATATGTATGAATAAATAATTATTTCAGTATTGTAGAATTAAGCATAAATTTATATTACAATTAATAATTATTAGTGTTAATATTAATATTGATATTTTTCTAGAGGTATATATAGCCCAAATTTATCTTAATTAAGTATAAAAATGTACGTATTAAAACATATATTTAATTTAATAATTAACTAAAATAATTGACATTACCTTTTTTAGTGAACATATTTTTTATTCCTTTTTTTTTAAACAACATTATGAATTAAAATATTATAACCTTCTAGCCAGAATACCTGGCTTCGTCAAGTATAATATAATATACATAAAAAAGCTAAATTATTATGAATATAAAATTACATAAAGTATATAACAGTTGCTGTTCAGCCTTCGCGCGTTTATCACGTTACCTACCGCTCGCATGTGCTTAATATTTATAAATATTTTATGTGAATATAATGTACATATTTTTTATCTACCACTCACTTGGTCATTATGGTGGATGTTGGCTCATCGGATAAATTGTATAAAATTATAAGATCTATCAATGAAATTAAAATTACTCAAAATAAACTTATCACCTCAGTAAATTCTTTTCGCGATGACAACAAATTACTAGACAAAAATTCTCCAATATTGTTGGTGAGTTTGATACTATTTATAAGCAGTTTGATGAAATGTTTGCTAACAATGTTTTACTTAAAGCTAAAACTGATCAGTTGGAATCTAAATTTTCTCAGTTTGAAGTTGGTTGTAACAATTTAACTTCGTTAAGCCAGGAACAAATTTTTGTTGAAGTTTCTGATCGCCAGTCTAGAAGTTGCAATATAGTTTTATTTAATATATCAGAAACACCTACACAATCGAATCTTGATGAAAAAAATTCTGTTTCTAACATGTTTCGGCAAATTTGTGTACTCACTGTCCCTATAAATGTTGTACTATTAGATAAAATGTCCAATAAATGTAAACCTATACGAGCTATACTACCTAATTAATATGATATCTTTGATGTTATAAAAAATAAGCTTAAACTGAATGAATTGATTAATTTTAAACACATTATATTTTATATATTATATTATATAATAGTTTATTGCCTGATAGAATGCTGCATAAACGAAATCACTTAAAAAGTTTAATTGTTGAAATTAATGCCAAAAAACTGCTGGAGAAATTAATTTGTTTATTAAATATATAAACGGTTTATCTATCATCTTGAAAAACTAATAAGACTCAATGTTAATTCAAATAAAATATATTTATACTAAAAAAATGTCCATGATATTAATATTAAACTTAATAAATTTGCCTGTAATGTTGCTTTGGTTGATTATGATATAATAGTTTTATCAGAAACTTGGCTATGTAATGAGGTCAATGACTGTGAGCTCGGTCTCCTTCCAATTTATTATATATTTCACTGTGATAGATGCAGCGTTCGTTCTTAATAACGATATAAGAGGTGGTGGTGTTCTAATTGCCGTCAAACATTATTATCATTGCAGTCAATTAATTATCCACAATAACAACATTGAATAATTATTTATAAAACTAACGATCGGATCTACTATACTTATAATTGGTGCTGTGAATACCACCTCATTCTAGTATTAATGTTTATAATTATCACACTGATACAATAAATAATTTGATATGTCAATATAGTAATGCTAAAATTATACTATTATGTGATTACAATTTGCCAGCTATTCAATAATCTTTATTAAGTGATGTAACTGTTCCCCACTTTGGAAAAGTCGAATCAGATGCATTAGCAAATTTTGCTTATCTTAATTTAAAACTATAAAAAATCGTAAAAATTCTATTTTAGATTTAATTTTATCTAATATTAATCGGGGTCTCGAGTTTAATGTATTAAATATTAACGATGCTGTTAATTAATTATATTATAATGTTATTAATATTATTGATAGTTATTGTATAAAAAAAAATTTTTTTACTATTAAACATCCGATGTAGTTTAGTTTACTGCTGAGGAACTTAACTTATAAAAAAAAATTCACATATGCTGTTCAAACAAACTCCTTCATAATTAAATTACAATACCTTTTATAATTTGCGTGCTAAATGTAAATCTCTCTCTTAATACATTTTAGTTACTATATTTGTAAAATTAAAAATTCTATACACTCTTATCCTAAGTTATTTTGGAAATTCTTTAATAAAAAAAAATCTTGTTCTTTCTTTCCAAACACTATGTCTTATAATAATTGTCCTATAAGCGGTGGTAAAGATATTTCTGATTATTTTGTTAAATATTTTTCTAGTGTCTATGTCAATAATTTAAATACATCTGCTCTTTTATATCATTGCTCGTCTAATTCCTCGAATATATCAGCTGAAGTAAACTTACACTCGTGTCTGCTTAGCATTACCGATATTTTTAATGGATTTGATATCATTACTAATAGAACAAGTCCTGGTTCTGACACGATTTCAAATCTTTTTTTACCGAGTGTAAATTTTGTTTAGCTACTCCTTTATTATACTTATTTAATTTATCTCTTTCTTCAGACTGATTTTCTTATTGCAAAAATTAGCTTTGTCACATCAATCAAAAAAGGCAATGATTTAACCAACATAATTAGTCATTGGCCTATTTCCTTCATTTCTATTATACCTAAGATATTTGAATCTATGATTTATAAACAAATTTATCATCAGCTTGCGCCATTAATAAAATATGATGATAAATATGGATTTTAGAAGGAAAAATCAACTACAACTGTCAACTGTCTTATTAATTTTTTCAAACATTTATATTGGATGCTTTTGCTTTGGGGCAGCAAGTAAATATAATTTTTATCAGTTTTTTTAAGGCATTTGATAAAATAGACCACACATTACTCTTAAATAAGTTTCATGCTATTGGTATTCATGATCTATTTTTATTATGGCTGATGTCTTATGTTACATATAGAAAGCAGATAGTTAAGCTTAAGAATTATACTTTTGATCCCTTTAATATTCCATCAGGAGTTCCTCAAGTGTCTCATTTAGCTCTATTATTATTTATTTTATTTGTGAAAGATTTACATTTTCTTAATTCATAGAAACTTCTATTTGCCGATGATATTATTATTATTATTATTATTATAATCAACGCCAGACGGCTTTTACAAATTTATACTACAAGAAATACATAGGTAACAGATAAAAACATATAACCAATTATAAGATGCTTTACTTAAACTAACTTAAATTGTAATAATCAGAAAAACTTAATTGACAGGGGCAAAAAAGAAAGAGAGAAGGAAAAAAAATAAACATGGTGTAACTGATATGAAAACAAGTAAAGAAAAAAAATAAAAATAAATACATTTAAAAAATGTGAAAAAAAGTGAGCCTCCGTACTAAATATGGTTTAATAATCTATATAATTATTTGCATTATGCATCATTTTTAAAAGTGGGGCATTCCTGGAGAAGTTAGATTTATTGGCGGATAGATAAAAATTGGACTGAAGCCTAGTGTTACTAGGAATACGAAAACTAAGTTAAGAAACCTTGGGGCATCAACTCGACCTTCAATCAGACGCTGAATAAAAGTGATACCAAAATTATCACGCCTAACTGAAAGGGGATCAAGTCTCAGAACCTTATTGGCCCATAATCATGTGGTGGATGTGGGATGTTGAGGCAATAACCGGCGAAACGCATAAAACTATTTTGAACACGATCAATCCGACAAATATCAACGGTGGTATATGGTGACCAAACAACAGACCCATATTCAATAACCGAGTGGATTAATGCGTTATAGAGAGCCAGAAGGCAAGTGGCGGAACTGAAATGGATTGAGTGACGTCTTATAAATCCCAAAACCCGAAAAGCTTTATTGGTCATGTAATCAATATGAGGGCTGAAATTAAGGGAGGGTACAAATAAAATGCCTAAATCACGGACCTGTATAAAACGTTGAATAGATATACCTCCTAGCCTATTGTCAAAAGATATCATTGACTTGGAGCAATAAAAAGTCATAACTTTACATTTAGAGATGTTTAGAGATAAATTGAACGTACTACATCAATTAGTGAATTTATCAAGGGTGTTTTGGAGAGCGAGGCAATCATTATTTGAATTTATCATGTGAAAAATTTTAAAATCATCGGCAAATAGTAGAAGACGACAAGGGGAAACTGCTGAGCACATGGTGTTGATGAAAATATTAAATAATAGGGGACCTAAATGGCTACCTTGTGGAACTCCGGACGAAGCTCGGAAGAGATCAGATGACTTGCCGAAGAGGCTGACAAATTGTCGACGCTCACTAAGGTAGGAACTAAACTATGATAAGAGAGGCTCACCAAGACCAAGCTTGTCAAGGATATAAAGAAGTGCATTGTGGTCTATAGAGTCGAACGTTTTTGAAAAGTCTGTGTATATCACATCAACTTGATTACCCAATTCAAACGCCACGTGAAGGTAAGATACAAAGTCTACATGACTGGTCGTAGTCGAGTGACCTGGAAAGAACCCATGTTGGTCAATTGATAAGGTGGTTAAGAAAGAACGCTCGATTCGTTTGAGTACTATAAACTCAAAAAATTTACCTAGGATAGGTAGGCCAGAGATGGGTCTATAGTTAGCAACATCAGCCGGATTCCCAGACTTTAATATTGGCGTAACTCGACTTATTTTCCACACAGAAGGGAAAACTCCCTCTAGAAGTGATTAATTAAAAATTAAAGTGACCGGTAAACTGAGAGAGACACGGCAGTGGTACAATAGAATGGCAGAAATGCCATCTGGGCCAGAACCAAGAGCATTTGATAGGGAGTTAAGCGCTTCATTAACGTCATCAATCGAAATGGATAAATTAGAAGGAAGGAATGAAAATTGGTGGTTTGTAAACTCATCAGATAAATCATTGGAAATAAACCGTGGGTCACTATATACAGATGAGAAGTGAGAGGCAAACAAAGAGGCAACTTGGTCACTATATTACACAATAATTACTTAATATTTTTATACTCTATTTTTTCAATTAACGCAATTGCTTATTTTCAACTTTTTAATATCTTAAAATTAGAATAATTTTAATTGAAAACATTTTTTTTTTTATTAGACTTCGTTTTTATCGCATTTAATTTAGGGAAGATATTTTGATCGAATCTTATATGGAAATATTATTGAAAAAAATATTAAAATAAAAATTATCCAGAGATACTTTTAATCTCACCATTGTATTGACATATACATTTCAGAAGGTGGCCATAACGCTCTAAGAGTGAAGAAATTAGAAAAAGGAAGTTTTTTTTTTTGCGGAAAATAATTAGTAGGAAAAAATAAAGAAGTTATTATTTGAAAATAATAAGTACGATAACTGTTGGTGATTATTATCATAAATTCTTAAAAAATTTTTAGTAGAACAAGAAGCGATTATTCATAAAAAATGTTGATTTTTCTTTTGTGGTCATCAAGGTTTGGATATATTGTAACCAGTGTCAATTTTAACGGTTTGGTTTTTCAGTTTCTTAATTTTATCGGTTTTCTGGTTTCAACAACCTAAGAATGTATTTTTGGATTTGATTTTGGATATACCTAAAACAGGTATTTTTTTTTAAACAAAATTATGTTGGTTACTGGTTTTTGGATTTTGCAACTTATCAATGTATTGCGAGGGTGTAGTATATAAATGGAGAATCAAAAAAATTTACCTCTTTAAAGTATCAACTGGAATTAATTTTGCGTCGAAAATCCTCTACATACAAAACTTTCCTCGCCAAATTTCTCCTACCCGAAAAGTTGCTCGCAGAAAAAATAAATGAAAAATGAATTATACACTATTGCAAAATCTATGGTATCCTCGCTACGACCAGGGTCTGAAATACAAAACTGCCGTTTCAGTTTAGGTTATACCGATTTAGCACCATATTATGTAAAAATCTACACTATCATTGATTCACTCATATGACACGGTCTGAAAGTTCAGGAACTTAAAATAATAAACAATATAACATATTTATTATATATATAATACGTTATCCCGTTGAGATTTTCTCATAAACATAAGTTTAGACACCTTATTTCTCCGTTGTGCCTGTCCGTCCGGAGTTATGAGTGCATATTATACAGTTCAGAGTTCGTCAATCCTTGTTATCAGAGATAAGCAGGCATATATAGTTATTATTCGTTTTATATTCGACGTATTGTCTGGATATTCGTGATTTTCGACATGTGAAACGTTCCAAATTTTCAATTTCAATTTCTATAATTAGACCAGGTATACAATATAATATAATAGAATGCTAATACAGTATACAGGTTAACATAGTGCGCATCCATAAAAATTTCTGCGACTTACATTATAAATTCCGACGAATTTATTCGAAATCTCCGGGACCGAAATATAATGATTTCATACGCCAATCTTATATTTACTTCATATTTTCGAATTCCATTGAAATCGTCGCAGCGGGCGCTCTGAAGTTATATTATACATTTTTAAGTGCAAGGTTTAGGTATAGACTTTTCCCGGTAAACCGAGTCACGAATCTCACTTATTTATTCGGAAAAGTTTTTCCATATACACGTCTATAATTGCGACGTATTTACGTTTAATTCGTTTTAAGACAGACTGATGTAAAATTAAAAAAAAAAAAAAAAAAATACTAATTTATTTTGTCAAAATATTTATTCGTTTATATTTTAATACAGGTACATGAATTCCGTAGACAACATTTTTAAAACTGTAACTTCACATTAACAAAGTGTCTACTTCGTATTACACCGGGAAAATTCTGATTTATTAACCATTTGCATTTCTCTGATAAGTAAAATAGATATATTTTGGAAATTAAAATGAATTATCAACTTGTTATATTATTCCATATATATGGTATCCGTGATAATTACTTCGGTTATAATAGTAATAGTATTTAAAATGTGATAATAATTATCAGATTATTCACAGATTAAACAAAGATATATATTTAATTATGTAATTTATATTACGTATTTTCCGAGTGATTTAATAGGAGATTCTGATTATTGTGTCGGTTCAAATTGAAAATCTATTGAATTTAGCTATACTTTACTATAGTAATTATAATACCTATTAATAGATCGTAAATATTTATACATTTTATAAACTATTATTATTATTATTTTTGGTTCTCGTCAATTCATTTTGATAATTGAAAAATTAATGACAATTCTAAAAACAAACCAACCAATTTGAAGAATTTTATAAAATTATTGATGGTTTTCAGATCGGATTAAAAAAAACGGAATCGAACAAAATATCATCACTTTGATTTTTTTAGTCGTCTGTGAATTTATTCTCATAATTATAAAAAGTACAAAACTAATATTTTTATTCCATGAAACTAATATCGATTTCTCGCGACAATCGTATACAATCGAAAAATAATATGATTATATTATGTCATTGACCCAATGACCAATCCACATAAAATGAAATTTAAATAAAATTTTGAATTACATTCAACAGTAAAGTAGTTTTATATATTTGTAATATATATAGTTGTTCCGGTATGAAATGCATCTAGTTGAGGGTTTCACTCTATACACAAACCTTTGGAGAGATTTTGGAATAGGTCTGAGCTTCGTTTATACAAGTCGTCCATGCACCTAAATTCCGTATGCATATTAATTCGTTATGAAATTCGGTCGACTTGAACTTCATCAAGTATATTGCATACTAAGTATCAGGTGAAATTCAACAATGGCAATATTGTAAAAAATAGTTAGGCGGTGCACAAGTTTCGGATGGTGCCATGTAATATAAAAATTTGACGTAAAGTATTTAATACTTCTGCAGGCTTTGAACATAGTTTAATCGTGGTGGAAAAGTGGTTTCGGCGATTTCATGTATTTCATTCTAAGTTTAAAACTTAAATAAATTATTTCAAATAAAGCTGTAATATAATTTTTTTGTAAATTTTGAAGTATCGTAGTGTAGGGTAGGGAAATGAGAAAAAGCTGGACGAACTTGAAATTCACGAGGAACCGACCTATTAATATGAACTACATACCTCGACGCATTGTTTTACATTTAAGGGCACTCGAATACAAGTGAAGGATAAAAATGTCCTCGTACTACAGCTAGTGGAAATTATTGTGTGATTTGCGTTTTTAATTTATTGATGAAATATAATTTGTATATACTTAAACACGCCTATCCTGCCCTCTACATTTGCTACAAGTTACTACTTACTCTTTCGGTCACTCAAGTAAGTTGTGAGCATGATTTTTCAAAATTAAAATTTGTAAAATCACATATTTTGACTAGTGCTCAGCTGTTACAAGACCACTTGAAAAGTTTTATGCTCGTGAGCATTGAGAAAATATTGTTGAACGGAGTTGACTCCGACGAAATGATCGACAAGGTAGCTTGCAAAAGTAAAATGTTATGAAACCTATTATTATTTCCGAACAAAAACAATATTAATCAATGGTGACTCAAATTACTTGTATTATTAGTTTGTTATAGTGTTTTACTATTTAATGTGAGTACCTATACCACTAAATTCGCGGACAGTTTAAGAGTGCGCAGAAACCAATTTTCATTTTACCTCACCGCAACATCATCTATCAGCTTGTCGCCACCCAAAATATCACGTGCTGGCTGCACTTATCGGTAGGTTATAGTATGTAATTTTGTCGCGGAGAGAAGAAAATCTTATTTCTGATTTAGCGTAGAGTGTATTTAACTTTAATAGCAAATTTAGACTCTTTCGCCAATACCTTGAAACTAAAACTCATTTCAAATGTTTGAAAAAATTACTGAAAGCCTTCCATACGTTCAGCTAGAAATATAAGATTATTTGTGTAAAATGTCTGGTCTTGCTGAAGAAATCAATGGTAAATTTAATGATTTGAGAACACTTAAATGTTCACTCGAATGCCTGAAAAATAATTTTGCTGTTGATCTATTCTGTTTCATCACCGACTACAAAGGATACAGTAGCTGTCAAATTGGAGCTACCAGGACTGTAAAGGAACGATGGGCTAAAAAGACTAAAACTAAATGGCGTTTTGGCCATAGAATTATGGAAGAAGGTTTCAGAAGAAAAATATCTACTAACAAAAGAGTGTTCCAATAGACATCTCAATATTTTGGATTACTTATGTGTGTGAATCATAGTACTCAACGCTTAAGTAAAAATATCTATCTGAATTAACTAATGAACATTTAGATGAACTCGTACGATCTACATTTAGCAATTATTAGCCAGATTTCAAAGAACTTAACAGAACACTTGAAAAAACACTTATAAAAAATAAAATAATTTTACTCTTTTCAAAATATTTATACATATATTATTACATGTGATATCTAAACTATGATAATAAAAATCAGGGCAATTATGTGCAATGTATTTTCATATTTTACAATAATTGAGAACCTTTTCTTTTCTACCATATTTTTTTTTATATTTTTCGGCTCACGAGTCTCTTATCGCTGGCCATCCCTGATATATGTATATATATATATATAACACAATATGACGTGAATATGTTGTGAACGCGCCTTTACGAAATATCGATTGACGATATACTGCAGAGATAACACCAGTGTCGTAGTCAGAACTTATATTTAAAAAATAGCTTGAAAATACCATCAAAATATAAGTAACTATTTGCAGGCGTGTGCCTATATAGCGTCTATAATAATTATTGCTCTGCCGGGAAATAATCGAGAAATCTCGTTTTGAAATGGCAACTGAGCAAAAAACTAGGTCGATTCGTCCCATTTTCTATAAAAATGTACCCATACGTATTAAAAAGTATTTCTCCCCCTACCCCCAAACCACCACCACCACCACCACCACCCTTAGCTAAAAAAAACTAAATCCGCCGCTGAAATTAACTGATACGAGTACCTAATCTAATACATATTAATAATATAATATAACACTATATAGTAATGATGAATATTAATGAATGACTTTACCGAGAGATGTCAGAATTAAAGGGATGATTTGTATGGTATTACGTCAATAATACAGCTCGGAATACGGCCGTTTGATGTATAATATGTGCAAATGTTCCGTAATCAAACAAAATATATAATCAATTCAACCCGGAGACGGTATGTACGCGTTTTAATTAAACTATTTAAACTTTGAATGTATCTAGGCCGCATCGTATCAAACACAATACTCGTCTGACAACGAATCGGAAACGATTGTATTATTATCGGCCAAATGACGTATTTAAACAAGTGTTAATGATTTCATTAATTTTGAATTATAACGTGATGCAATTACGTTGTCATACGGATAAAATTCGGATTTATACGATTAATTAATTAATAAAAATTTTTTTTTTTTTTTATAAATCATTGAATTTGGCGTAACAATGTTTATACACATTATATTATGTGTATTAAGTTTTAGTGTGTAATTTAATACTGTATATGAACCGCGGTGTTGTTGAAATTAATTTTTCAATTTTGAACTTTTTACAATAATTTATTGTAGATTTGAACGATTTTAAGCCATAATAGAGTTAATTTTAAACGAAAAGTCCTGTAAAATTACCACAAAATTACTCTGACTATATTAAAAAAAAAAAACTTTTAAAAATGTTAATCACAATTTTTTTTTGTCATTTTTGGATAAAATGTATTATTTCGGTTATGAAAATGTATTATTATTATTTTAATATTATTATTTGCAAACCTGACAAACCAACAAAGCTCATCTATAAGTGGAAAAAAAGACAATATATATTTAGATTACTTGATTTGATGGATAATAATGTTGTATTTGACTATAGATATATTTTTAGTCCAAACACAAACGATTTCATTTAGACATATTTTAGTTGTATACTAAAGATTTTAACATATTAAATCATATTGATATAATGAAAAAAATTGTCCTTTGCCATACGACAAAAATAATCTCATATAATTTAGTGGCTACTACAATGTTCAAAATAATACGACTGATAAATCGTTGAATAATGTCAATTTGAAATCTCACAAAAAAACATTTATAGAAACCATGCGTTGTATTGATTTAAAATAAAAAGTTGATTATGATTTAGAGAAATTATAATTACTCATCTTATACAAAAAAATATATAAAATTATGTAATCAGGCATCATTTTAAAACAGAAATTAAATTCTGAATTTGACATATTTATTAATGGTTAATATTGTATATATATTCAATAGTCTCCATGGATATTTTAATGGTGATTTGTATACTAATTATTTTATGAGTTAAATTACAATATATATTAAATTGGACGATATCAAATCAAATTTGAAGAATATCTATAATAATTTATGCAATAACTTCCCATTTATTATTATTTAAAAGATGATGAAAATGGTGACACACAATTGATTACATCGTATTTAATATTATGTAGAGATTATATGGATTTTTACATTTTCGCTGCTCTTCTGATGATGGTATATTTTATAAAAATTATCAGTGTGTCATCATCTCATCGAATGAGTCGAATGACAGATTTATAATAAATCACTATTCTTTAACATTGCAAAATTCAAAAGATAATGGCTTTTTAAAAGTTAGTAGTCTACAGATTTCATGCTTAGTTATATAAAAATACCTACAATATTATTTATATTTATTGTGAAATGTTTATTGATACGCTTGTGTGGACTACATAGCATTTGTCCGAGTGGGAATAGTCGAATGATGGACGTATTGAAAATACTACACAATAAAATTAAAAGGATCAACGATACCTTTATCTAATATTACCGTGAACTGTAAATGTGGATACAATTACAGTTATTTACAACTTTATAATGTGTAAAATTGACAAAGATATGAACTCGCTTATTTATTTAAAAAAATAATTATAAACGATAATTTATCGAAACATTTATTTAATAGTTTTCCTTGGTATAAAGAAGGAAAATATAAAAGTTATAAATATCTACATTAATCTAGCATTTATTTAATCGTGGAACAGTAAGTATATATAAATTAATTGATAACTCTATTTAGGAACAGAAAACAAGAGACAATACAAAACTAATAACCGCCATTTTAAGCAGAATTCCATTTAGTATTTAGAATAATTTAAACTAGTGGTATACAATCTTACCACCTAATAAGGTTTATGGGCCAGATGAATATTTCAAAATTATACGCCATGTGGCAGTACTGAATTGTGACATTTTATTCCATAGTTAAAAATAATAGAACGTCGGATAGATTTTACCGAAGATATTTTTATAATGTTTTGAAGAAATGATTGTCAATATTAATATTTATTTTTACTGATAGAATAATATCATTATGGATTATGGAAATTCATTAAATGTCATTTGATGAAAACATATTTTATCATCCATTATCAAATTGTTCTGTATTGAAATTTTTTTTTAAGTGCTTTTATTTGTATAAAATATTACAGCACAACGATTATAAATTGTAAAATAAGAAATTTAAATAAATAAATAAAAATAAAGTGTTCAGAATAACGGAAATTATGTTAGAGATAGCTGGTTAGGAACAAGAATTAAGAAGCAAGTTTATATCAAGAGGTTAGTAGCCCATAGACCGTAAATAGGAAAGAAGGTTTTATCTAGGGAAGGATAGAGAGAGCAGTAAAAAAAATTATGGTGAAGATCATATTATATAACTTCAGTAGTATGTAAGGTAAACAAAGGAAAAGAGTTAAAATAGAGGTTGAAGGAGTAATTGGGAAGGAGGTTATGGTCAAAATGTAGTCGGACAATGGTAATTGTATTAGACGTAAAAGATCAAGACCCCATTATCATGGACAAAAAAAAAATTAAAAGGGAGATGTTTCGATGACTTATGGCGTAGAGAGGAGGAAGTTCCCTTTTTTCCCGCCTATTTGTAATACCAGGCGTTTTAAATGAGCTTGTGGTGAATTGGAAGAGGATCAGAAAACTAGTTTATAATTGAGAACATAATTGATTATAAGAATAATATGTGACAGGGAAGCAGAAAAGGAAATTATATGATGATAATAAAATCTGAACAGCACTGAAATGTTCATAGAATTCAGAAGAAATGGATTAGGCGAACCGATGTTATTTGTCAAACAATAAATATTTAATTCAAGTATGAAGAAAGAAAATCCTAAAATTTCGATAAATTAGTGTGTTTTTAAATATAAAATTATTATTTATTTATCGCTATTTTAGTAATATTATCGTGCCTATGAATATTATTATTGTACATATTATCACGCATCACACAGCCGTATTGTTGGTTGTCATAGGTTGGTACCAACATTACCATGTTGGTTGCTGCGTGGTTATTCCATCACTGCCACCGTAACGAGGTTACCGCAGCGCTGTCCGTTACGGATACTTGAAAAATGCTTGTATATTGCGCCGTTTACACACGCGCAGTTGTATTTTATTCCCTCTCCGGCGAAAAATACACCGTGTAAATTATATAGCATCGCGCACAAAACTAGTTTGAACCACCAAATATATGTATATCTAACCATGACGAAATAAACAGGTATGCTGGCAACTTTGTGATACGCAAGTACCGCCATATTGCTTTCCTCCAAATATTATCAATGTTCTTTTCTCGGTAGACCGGTGCATGATTTAAGATAGCATGTGTGATAATTACATTGTTTTCGTTATTTGTTGAGTATTATTATGTCAATTTTCTTCAATAATCTTTTATTTATGTAATTAAGGGTAAGTATAAAGTTTAATTCTTAAATCTATATTTTTACAGTAGGTAGGTACATTAATTAATATTTTTAATTACCTAACTATAACATAATTATATAGTGAAATTAATATCATAATTCTTATTATAACGTACCGGATTTAAAATTCACGGTTTGTATGTTTGAACCTTTTTTAATTTGTTCGAGCATTTCTCACGCAACTTTACATCTTCAGGAAATTTATGTAAATGTATTTTGGAATTATTTACAATACCTTTACGTCTATTTCCACTTAAACAACCACTAAATACACAGAGTGGCATATTTATTCGAGTTAAAGATTAATTAACAGATTATAAAATATGCTTAAAAGTAAATTTGTTTTCAAAAAAACAAAAAAGGCGGCAATAAAATGAGATAACGAAAATCATGATAATCGTAGATACTGAGATGATGATAAGCGGAGAAAAGCGTCCACCATGATTGCGCGATTTGAACCAAAACACGCAAGTTGCTGTCATACCTGTTTATTTTGTCATGATCGGTAAGGTGTTAAGATCTATCAAAATATAGTTTCTGCACTAAAAGTACTCGTGTACGCATTATAATATTTTACGATCCGGTTAGGAAACGTGGCCGTTAGGGAGATTCGGTTCCCAATAATTCACTGCCATATATACCTATACACATCTCAAAAGACGACCCGACTCGGTAAAATAAAAAAATGAAAATTCGAGTTTCAATATGTCTTTTAAAAATATAATAAACACATTACGCACACCGGTAACTATATAATATAAGAACGTTATCATTTCATTGATTTCGAATAAAACAGATAACGTAGATAATAGGTACCATGCGCAGTGTCGGTCGAATGTATAATATGAGAAATATGCTTAATTGTTAACAGTGCGCACTTTTGATTGATAGGCAATGAACATTAATTAATAAAAAAAAAAATAAAGTCAAGTGCCTCACGTGTATTTTTATTGCAATTGCGTGCAAATGATAGAATGCACTCATAAGTGTGTTGAAAGTGATGTATTATATTGTTTACTTAATTGATGTTTAGACCTAAAAGCCAGAGAAAATTAATAGGCTATTTAAAATTTTCCGATTTGAAATCTGAAATAGATTCTGTCTGTTTTTTTTTTTTTTTTTACTAGAGAAAGTTCAAAACAGACGTTTATAATTTTACTAAAAATTTGTAAAAGAAAGTGGGAAATTTTCTAATTTTCAAAATTTTATTACGTGTAAATGAAACGAAATATGAAATGATTTTCCCAACATTCTCCGGTAAAGAACCCGTACAGAATCTATTAATATATGTTTGGAATTGAAATCGGAACATTGTGAGTAGGTGCTTCCGACATGAGGAATATATCATATTTGATAATAATGCGATGGATCAAATTATACTATAATATTAACATGAATTTAATTTGAAAAAATATTAAATTTTTTTTTATAATACGTCTTTAACACTTATATCATAATATTACGAGTAACATATTCAAATTATTAATTATTCATGATGATATCGTTGTTTAATTATATAGATTTATCTACTTATATAATATGTAATATTAATATTATAATAAGAAATACGTATCAATTAGAAAAATATATAAAGAAATATGCAAATATATAATAGTTTTACAGCGAGTTTTTTTTACGTTTTGTCCGTTTATGTAATATTTTAAAAACTTTCCAAAAATTTTACTGATAATTTATTTTATTATATTTTATGGTCGTGGTTCTAATAATGTATTATTTGAGATCCAATGTCAAAATCAGGTCAAAGAGCCCATAGCCAATTAAAAAAATAATATACCGATCGTTACCACATATTTCTAAAAATGTAACGAACGATTTAAATACGGCTAGAGACTTGAGTGTTTATAATTTTTTATCCTGATTAAGTGGAGGCATGTAATAGTATATATGTTTAAACACAAATTTTAGATCTTAAATTAAAAATTCAAATTTCAAATTTTCAAATGGGAATTCGTATATTTGACTTTTGAATTTCGATTAAAAAAATTGGCGTTTAAATCACCTCTCTGCGTTAAATCATAAACTCTCCAAATTATTATGAAAACTCAAAGTTGTAAAATATTTTATTGTTTTCATGTGAATATACAATTGATAATATACTAATATACTAATAAGTAGTAACTTTTATTAGAGTAAAATTTACCATTTTGACTATAATTAATTTTTATATCGTTATATTGTTTCGAATTTTATAGACTAATATTAGTTGATATGCCCACTTGTTGGTAAACTTAAAAAATAATAATACATGTATGATAAAAAGCTTTTTATAATCAAAATTTGTATTTACCAAACAAACATAATTCATTAAGTGATATATATACCTAAATCCTAAACGGTAGACTACAATATATTTTACGAATTTTTGTTCCAATAATAATAGTATTTACACATCTATATATTATAATTTATATTCAAGCACCATTTTTAAAAAAAAATATAAATCACTGATAAATATATGAAATTTTTAAGTATTATTTACTTTATATCTGAGTGAAATCTAATAATTTAGAAAATTGTCGAAAAATGTCTTATGTGGGTATATTGTTTATACAAAATATATCGAAATAACGAGATGTGGCCATTGGTGATGATTTTATGCCATCGTAAAAAAAAAAAATGACGCTTCAAGAACAACAAAGTACACAAAGTCGTTCCGAGGGTTCGTTCTCGGGTTATTTTTTAGGGGGTGTAGGAAGGAGTGACAAATATGTCTGACAACATAATACAAGTAGAATTTCTGCTTTATACGCATTCGATATTGTGCAATACCTATATATAAGTTGTCAGGAATAAATTAGATTTCCGACAGCAATATGAGGGATATAAGAGGTCCAAAAAAAAAAAAAATTGATAATATTATATATATTCTTTCATTCGTTATAGATCCGGAAAATACACCACAAACGTATGGTTTGAAAAAAATGTGAATATTTTTATACACCGCGTCCATGGTGCAGGGTTTTATTGTTATTATATATTATTATTTGAGTACACTGTATATATATATATATATAGGTATATGGACAAAAAATTATTTTAATATTCTATTTAATTTTTTCTCTTTTTCCTATCGTTTTTTCATGTATTACCATATGGCACGAAATTTACGACAACGACATATTTTATCCAATACAATATATAGATACTATATTACTTGGCTACTGAAATTAAAATTATATAATTTTTACGCTCATTTTTTTTTTTTTTTTTTTTGAAATGAACATGTCACAAACTTTTTTTTTTTTAATTATATTTTTTGATGGGAATTATTTTTCATTTGAATATTATTAATTATAATATTTTAATAATATATTATAATAATATCAATTAATAAACTATATACTAACTATCTATATATATATGATTACCATTTTAAAATCAAACATAAATACGAGCGCACCATTTTAATGTATACAATGTGTGCTACACAAGAATCCCCGTTTTAGAAAATGCTATTAAAATAATCGAACGCATATTAATTATACTTACCTATGTAGTAAAAACTAATTAAATTGTATTACTAATTTCAAAAATAATCACTTGCAGTCATAATCCGTGGAACGTTGGACCGCATATACTTATAGATAATAATAATAATAATAATTCAGTTGGATACAATTTAAAAATATATCGTAGGTTAAAAAAAATTGGTTTGAATTCAAATCGATGATAATAAAATAAGAAAATGTTAACTCGGAGTATTTTTTAATTGGGAAGATTATGCTGTGAAATGTTTAATTCGTTTTTAATTTTTACATAAATTGAACATTTTTTTTTTCCACGACATTACTCGTGTAAATACTGCAGCATTACAAAATATTTACGCGTAAAAACAGGTTCGGGAGAGAAATAACGCATCGTCTATACGAGTGCATAAATGAAGAAATATTGCAGTGATTTTTAATTTTTTTTTTTTTTATCAATTAAATATATATAATTGAACATGCGTTTTTATGTATAACCGGTCGATTGGATTAGCACTCAGTGCAGGTATATATATATACTATCATTATATATATATTATATATATTGTATATTGTATATTGTATATATATTATCATTATTATTATTATTTTATATATATATATATATATATGTATTATTATATACTATAGTTAAGTAGGTATATATATATATATATTGAAATTAATTAGTCTGATATAAATTTAAATTTCCTCGGGAATAAATATAATAGTTTGAATAAAAATATATATTTATTAAAATCGTATATATATATTATATATATAGAAATAAAAAATAAAAAAATCAGAAATTTGTGATTTGTAATATTAGATGTAAGTTTTTACTTGGTCCACATAAGCGCAACTAAGGGGAGGGCTTTGGGGCATTAGCCTCTCCAAAATTATTCGTAGCCTCCTCAAAACTAGAATTGTTTTCATATATATTGTAAATAAATGAGTGAGCAAAATTGTTATCTTATGATTGTTTTCCAGCAAGCAGTACAACGAAAAAGTTTCTCGAAGTCGACTGACCCAAAAACTCATAAATTTTTTTACAAATTGTACATTGTACATCTATTTAATTGTAATTATGTATTTAAATATTTAGACTCGACATGTTATAGCTACATTAAGGCAATCGATTTCGTCATTTTTACTACGATTTTTTATAGCTTTTGTAGTCCCCCTCCCCAAAGAAGAGGCGTAGGCGCGAAATTTGATGAAAAAATTGTGACGTTAGTTTCTTTGTTACAGTAAATAAATATTAAATATTGTATATATAATAAAAACTTGGAAAATTCGAATAAGAATTCGAATAAAAATCTCCGGGGCGAACGTATAGGAAAACATTTCGGTGGATGTTTTTAAAACGTACAATAATATTGTACGAGTATAAACGAACCATTATGGTATAGAGTCAGTTATAAATTTAATCAATTTAAATAAATAATATAAGTTATCTTTTTGAGTAATTTTAAAACTAAATTTAGATTATTTTATAATAATTCTCAATACCTGCTGAGAACATTTAAAATATAATATAGACCTCCGTGTAACGTATATTTTACGTATTAATATATTTGATATCACTAGAAAATAAAATAGTATCTTTATTCGTGAGTAACGTTTACCCCATTTTGTTTTGGTTTGGTTTTTAATCTTTCAGGAAATTTTGAAATAACTTAAAAATTCTCAATTTTATTCAGGTCGTCAATTTTCTTATTTTTTTTTTTTTAATTTCGAAGGGGCTTTCAACCCTGAAAACCCTCCTTTGCGTTTGCCCCGGAGATATCTTAATATATTTTCAGGATTAAACTTTGAACTTCATAATGTCGAATTCATATTCAGTGTTATAATTTCATTATAACTTTATCCGAATATTCTCCAAACAAAATGTATACACGAATTAAATATTGATGGAATTTAATTTTCAAGTTATCCAACTATTAACTTTGCAATGAGTTGGTAAAATAGAAGACTACGGTGAATCGGGAATAAATTATTATAATAAAATATTATGCCAATTTTTTAGAGTTACTATAGTTCTTCATCATAATATTGGTACTATATTGTAATATGTGATAGTAATTTTATTTTATTTAAAAAGACGTCACACAGCCAATTTTTAAAGGGTTTTGTATAGACAATTTTTATTAATTTTTAAGAAAAATGAAAATCAAACAAATTAAAAATATTTAAATATATTTTACTAGTAATTTAAAAATAGACCTGTGTCAGTACCATTTTTAATTGTCGTGTAATGACGATATTTATTAAAAAAACATGTTTATGCATTTTTAATTTTTACCAACTTGACAATATTGTGGAAAGATGGAATAAAAAATAAATTATAAAGAATAAAATTATCTAGCGACTAATGGAGTCGATTTTTGATAAAGGATTTTCACACATTTTATAAGCTGTTAGAAAAAAATCAAAAAAATCGATATTTTAATATCTCATAAAACGTGTAAAAACTCATATTTCAAAAATCAGCTTCATCAATCGGTATATAATGTTGTTAGCTGTAATTTGTTTTTGTTTCGTACTTCTAACATGTTTGTAAGTTGATGAAAATGAAAAATGTTAACGTTAAAAGTTTTTCATTGAATAATTGTCGGTGTGGCGTCCTTTTGAGAGACACTTTCACACGACACGACTCCAAGGAGTATTATACAGGTAATTTATTATTCCTTCTTTGTACGGCGTTTTTCTTGTGTGCAGGGGCGTATACAAGGGTCCCCGTAGAGTATACTTTTACTTTTAAAATGTATTCTGAATATTTTATTTGAAATACTACTCAAGTCTGCCTATATTATATAGTATATACGTTATTTTATCATATTTTAAATGTCCAATATTCATTAAATACTACAGTCTATAATAGACAGTTTATTACAAATAATAATGATAATAATAATCAAAGCCCTTTTTAAAAATCGTTTTTATTTAATTCGATATTTGTGCGTAAAATTTGTTTGGTAAAAAAACAAAAAAACGGTGATGTGGAGGTCTCTTAAATTCACAAAATATGTTATGAGGTTTTCCAAAAATTATTAAAACATCAAACAAGTTCCATAACACGTCAAATAGTTAGATGGTTTATGTGTGACATCGTAAGTAAGTTTTTGAAGCAACCTTTCATACTTGGTGTTACAAACTTCAAAATTGGATCACTTAAATAATGTAGCTTTAATGAATTCTAAAAATATCCAATAAGTATATCAATTAAGCGTATTATTAAATGCTCTTAACTTTTAATTCAATTGGAGTGTTGAGCGTGAGTTTGGAATTACAAAGTTTAAAGTTGAATAATTAAAAATGAGTCACCAACAAGTTCCTGCAATAAGTGTCCAACGAATCAATACGCATAAATTATTGTTGAATACGTTTTATTGAAAGTTCTGCTAATATATTGTAATAGCTCATATACCTTATATTGTTTAGATTCATATTAGGTATATATATTGTTAGTATTTCGAAGTCGAGAAGAAAAATACTTTGGGTTCATGTTATCGTTAATTTTTGTAGAATTATTTTATTATATTTTATAATTTTAGATTATATTTATATAACAATGTGATTTTGATGGAAGAAATATGATATTTTGACTTAAATGTACAAGACATGTAATAAGGATTCCAAACAGTTATAGAAACTCAAACAAGTCATAATTCATTAACTACACAGTAGGTACACAAAGTTGGACGGTTTATGTACGATTTTATTGGGTCCTGTGCCGGTATTATTTTATATCTACTCAAAAACAAGCCTCACTGCAGGAAAAACATTCACGCCTTTTAGAATAATCCGATTTGTTTTTTTTTATCTGTAAGAACACTTTTTTTTATGGGTTGGATTGAACTCTGATTTTCAAAATTTGAAGTTCAGAATTCGCAATAAATACGTCTGAAAAACGACATTTTTTCCCTACAGCATAGTTTAAATTTAATTTCAAAAATCGAAGTACAACCCAATCTGTAGAAAGCCCTCCTCTTTCAGAAAAAAAGGTCGGAATCCGATCACTCTATGAGATGGTGGAAGTAGCTGCGGAACGCATTCACACTAACAACCGCCGCCGTTCGATGTACATAGAAATTGCCTGCATTTTGCCCCTTAATAAATATCCGCCACCGGGTCCCTTTAGGCTTAAGTAAATGTATTTATAATACAACTATATGAACTTAGCGTTTCAAAGTAGAAATTAATTAAAAAATTGGGGGTTTCGGCAAATTTCCAAAAGTGTTAAACAAGTCCATCATGTACCTATATGAACACGTCATATTGTTGAATGGTTTTTAAAAAAACTTTCATATGAATAAGAATGATAGGCGTGAAATTGTCGTTAAAAAGTTGTTTAAAGTTGGATAAGTCAAAAAGAAGATCCCAACAATAAGGTCCAACACATTGATACGTAAATTGTTGGATAAATTTTGAAATTTTCTGCTTACAATGATGCTAACTTTTCGAATCTGCTTGATTTGCATTGGACTCATACTACCTATATAGTATATATAATATAATTAAGACTGGGAAAGTTAACGAATTTTAATAAATATCATTTTATATTGACCTTAAAAGCTAAAAGTTAATTTTGAAAAGAAAGTAACTTTACTCAGTTAAAAATTAAAACGTTTTAATTAACAATAAAAAAATTAGAAAATACTTCTCACAAGCAAAAATTTTGACAAAATATTATGTTGAATTTGGTTGAGCTTTGAATGAATGAGAATAATTCATAATTTCAAAAATGCAGCAAAATATTGTAAAATTGTGTACGTTTTCACACTTTTTAATACTGATAAGCTACAATTTTACAATATCTTGCTGCATTTTCGAAATTGTGAATTTCTCACATTCATTTAAAATTCAACCCAATTCAATAACAATTTTTCTCAATAATATCGATAAGTAACTACAAAAAAGCTATAATAGATAAAAACCCAATTTCTACAAAATAATTTGTTTTTATTTAACAAATATGTATTTCCAAAACAATGTTTTCATCTTCAGTGTTAAAAAACTACAGTACTACTAGTACTATTAGTACTACTCAGTAGTTGTTTGTAAATAAAAACAAATTATTTTGTAAAAATTAGGTTTTTATCTATAAATAATTCTACAAGTAACTCAACATCAAAATAAATAAAAAGAGCTATTTTTCAATTTTCCAAATTTTTCAAAAATCAAAAATATTTATGACGATTTTTTATTTTATTTTTATTTTTTAATCGTGCAAAAATAGAGGCCAATAGTCATTTGTTTCATTTTAAAAAAATGCAGTAAAATATTTGCACTCTATCAAGAATTAGGGCTACTGACTTTTCAATTAATTTACATACTACACCTATATATAACCCCTGAGGGTTGGGGTTAGAATACATCTATGGTAGTCCATGCCTGTTGTAAAAGCCGACTAAAATTTACCTAGGAGTGGGGAGCAATGCTCCTAGTACTAAGTGTAGAGGAATAAGGTTATATACACTTGACCGTTAATCCCTAGAAATAGGACTTGGGCTGCGATGTGGAAGGCAAGCGGAAACCACCACATTAATATCCCTGGTCAGACAACTATTATTTTATTTTAGAAATGGATTCTTGCAGTGTAAAAATTTTGTCCGGACGTAAAATAGCTCTCCGTTCGGATATGCGGATGGGAGCTACTCTGCAGAATACATGTGATAAGAACAAAACGCAGAGAATAGGAACGAATAAGAATAGGAAAACTGGAAAATACAAAAATAGAAATGAAAAGATTAGATATAGACATATTAGGATTATGCAAAATACGCTGGCCAGATAATGATAACTTCTGGTATGACAATATCAGAGTCATTCATACACATAGTACAAAGGGGCAAGCTGGTACTAGAATTGCTCTGAATAAAAAGTGGGATACGAGAGTTACGAACGTGGTGACCTATAGTAACAGAATATGTCTTGTGAAAATGAGGTCAACACCAAACAACCTTGTAATTATACAAGTTTATATGCCAATATCAAAAGCAGATGACGAAGAAGTGAAAGAAGTGTATGTCGGCATCGATGAGTTAATGAAACATACTAAACCATATGCTAATGTAATCATCATGGGAGATATTAATGCTATAGTTGGTGAAGGCAGAAAAGGTAGAGAAGTTGGAGACTTCGGCTTGGGCAAAAGAAATGTAAGAGGAAAGCGAGTATAGTAGAGTTCTGCAGAGAAAATGGGCTGGTTATAATGAACACCAGATGTCAAAACCCCATGAGAAGAATATATACATGGAAAATGCCAGGCGATATTGCCCGCTACCAAATAGACTACATATTAGTGAAAAATCGCTTTAAGAACCAAGTTAAATATTGTAAAACATACCCGAGTGCTGATTGTGACAGTGATCACAACCTAGTAATTATGAAATGCGAACTCCGTTACAAAAAACCACAGAGATCAAAAGTACAGCAAGACAAATATAGTGTCAGATTACTTAATAGAGCAGAGGTTGTAAAATAATATAGATATCGTATAAATGAAGAATATCAAAAAGAAAACGTAGACAATTCTCTGAATAAAAAATGGGAGAACATAAAATCAGCAATCAAAAATGTGGCGGATACTGTGTTGGAAAAAAACGAAAATAAAGAAGCTAGAAAAGCATGGATTGACAAGGAAATAGTAAAACTTATAGATGAAAGACGAAGATATAAAAACAATTCAAATAAAATAAAGGACAACAAAAGTATCACTAATTAAGGAATCAGGCTAATCGAGAAACCAGAAAAGCCAAAGAAGAGTGGAACAGCAGTGTGGCAAAATTGATGACATATTCAAAGTTAACAAAATAGATAATGCGTATCGCAAGATCCAAAGAAAAAGCGAAATTGCATTAATATCAGAGATAAAAATGGTCAATTATTAGTTGATGATGAGAACATAATAAAACGATGGAGAGAGTATATTGAAGAGCTATATGATGGAGGACAGTTAGAAGAGTTAACAACAAATGAAGAAGAAACGAAGCTACCCATTCTAAGATCAGAATTTGAGCTAGCGCTTTATGACTTTAAATAAAATAAAACGCCTGGTATTGATAGTATAACAGCCGAATTATTGCAATGTACTAGCACGAAAATAAAAAAATGCTTTATATCAATTAACTCGGAACATATATGAGGAAGGAAAGGTGTCGGATGATTACTGCAAAAGTATAATTGTAACTATACCAAAAAACAGTGGAGCAAATTTCTGTACAATTCAGAACATTGTGTCTACTAGCATATGTCTTAAAAATCTTAATAATAATAATAAATCGAAGAATAGAAGGAAAAGCGGAACAGTACTTAAAAAACGATTAATATGGATTTAGAAGACAAAAAGGCGCATGAGAAGCAATTTTAGGATTGCGAGTGCTAATTGAAAAACAGATTGATAGAAAAAAAATGACATATTTGGCCTGCATAGACCCGGAGAAGGCCTTTGATAAAGTAAATTGAAATAAAATGCTTCTCACACTACGAGTAAGAGGTGTTGAAGAACATAACTTAAGAATCATCCACAGTCTTTACAAAAATCAGACAGCTTGCATTAAAAAAGGGAAATCACTGTTAACGCTCAAATAAAAAAAGGAGAACGATATGGGTGCACGTTATCACCCCCAATCTTTAACTGATACATTGAAAAAGTTATAAATATAGTGAAAACAAAGCTAATAAGACTAAATATTAGAATCAAAATTCGCGGAGAAATCGTTTCGATGAAACGATTTGCCAATGACATTGTGGTAATAGCAGAGACCGAAGGTGACATACAGTGTGCAGTTGATGAAATAAATGAAATGCTAAGAATATTAGAAATGAAAATAAATAGTGCAAAAACGAAGATCTTAGTGTGCGCCAGAGACCGGAAAATTAAAGCTGATGTATACATAGAAAATCAAAAACCAGAGCAAGTAGATGAAATATAGTACACCTATAGGGAGCAAAATCACATCTGATGGTAAGAGCATCCGAGAGCTAAAACAACGTACAGTATTAGCAAAAACTGCCTTTAGTCAAAAACATAAATATTGTTCACTACAAAAAAAAATTACACTTTAATATTATCAAAATGAGACTAATATTAAAACATGTGTATGGAGTGTTGCAACACATGGATGTGTGAAAGTAGAAGCCTTTGAGATGTGGTGCGGGAGGCGTATGGAAAGGATAAGTCGGATGGAACCAGGGTTGGCTTGAAAAAACCCAACCAAAAAAAAAAACCCACCGGGTTTTATTGGGTTTAACCCACCTAAAAAAACCCCATCAAAAAACCCACCAAAAACCCACCTAAAAAAACCCAATACACCAACTTAGAAAATTTAAAAAAATTTACAATGGTTAAATAAAATATATTGAATTTTTTTCATCGAATATTAAATATTAAAATTCCTATATAAAAAATTGAAAATTCAATGAACTATGAATACAACTATAGAAATATTCATGTATTTGGTAATAATTATAATATTATATAGGTAAAAATAAAAATAAACTAAACACTTTAAACTAATTACACATCAACAGTCAACATTCAATAAATTCTAACAATAAAAATTTGAAAATAATATTGCTAGTAGATAACACGAGTTGACAACATGGTTATAAAATACAGTGTATGTAATATGGGGAATAAAAATAAATATTTTTATTGGGTTGAAGTGGGTTTTTTTTTAAAAATAAAACCCATTAAAATCCACCCAAATAATTTTCTTAAAAAACCCGGGGTAATATTGGGCTTTTTCGAGTTTTATGGAAAAAACCCAATTTAACCCAACCCAGTTGGGTTTAAAAAAAAAAAAAAAAAAAAAAAACCCGGGTTTTTTCCAACCCTGGATGGAACGGAAAACAAATGAAGAAGTGCCTATAGAATCGTGGGAAAAAAACGGTAAGTTCATTAGATTAGAGCAAGGTGTTGGAAAATGATTGGACATGCCCTGAGACAGCCAGAAGAATTGCGTAATACAATATTAGAGGGTATGAAAACTGCAGGACGTCCTCGAAACTCTTATATTAAACGTGACGCAAGAGTGGAAACCTTTGAGGGACTCAAAGAAAAGGCTAGCGATCGGCCGGAATGGAGAACTGGAGTGAGTTGTAAACCAAACTTCGGGTTGAAAAAAAAAAAAAAAAAAAAAAAACTATATAAATACATAAAATAATAATATATTATATTATTTTGTTGAGGAGAAGAAAAGAAACGACGTTTTACGAGACGTGAAAATTGGGCGCGACGACGGCGTTTCACGTAATATAGTTGCCGGTGTTCGACCGGGTATGTTATTATAATAGGAACGAAATCGGGTCCGTATTATTGTATTTTATTCTATCGGCGGCGATTGTACAGGTCATAATATTATAATATGACGTGGAACGACCAGTCCTTTGACGCGCCTCGGTGTTGCCGACTACCGAATTCATCGAGTACACCACACCCATTTCGGCGAGTAGGGCGGCCCGAGCGATTGACGTGAAAGATTTGGATAAAAAAAAAATACAAAATAAATACAAAAGAACGGGCGAGAGAGAATGAAAACCATGAAAAATCAAAACGTCGTACGACGACGATGATAATAATGATTATTATTATTATTATAATAATATTTTCGAAAACCGCGGCGCCCTGTAATTCACACTTGATCCAGCCCGCGGTCTCGGCTCCCGCGGGCAACACGACCGATCGGGTACGCCGAGATAACGATATATTATTATTATTATTATTATCATTATTATCATTATTATCATTATATTACGCTCGCGCCGACGTCGTGATAATCGTACGAGATAATATATATACGTGGCCTAATGACGACCGGGTCCCTCCTATATATTATTTATTTATTTACGAATGTTGTCGAGTCATTTTACACAATGAAAATAACAACTGCAATCGCACATTGTACACGTCCGACGGTAAAATAATAATAATAATAATAATAATATATCCGTATTATATATAGTATCTTACATATTTACTTGCTCGTCGTACACGTGAATAATAATAGCGCTGGACTCGCAGTCTGTCGACGATTTGAATAACATAAAGGCCCGCGGAAAGAGGCGACGGTCGTCACCCGGTCGCCGCGGTCCAGGCGAAAATTACAGGAATTATCTCGTTTCGGATTTGACAGCATGCGCCTCATCGTAATAACATACAGTATACTATATTTATTGTGTAGAACACGAGTATTGTTCACGGGTCGTTATGTTTTATTATTATATTAGTCCTTTCCTCATTCGTCCTTTTTTTTTTTTTTTTTTTTTTTGGATCCTGTATACAATACCAGGTACACGCTGTACAATGTGCGATGTTCACGTAGGCGTGCCGTATGTACGAGATATGGTATGCGTACAGGGTGTTTCTTCTTTTAACGTATAGGAAACGTCGAAGATAACCCCCTCGTGTCGAGCTACGTTTTCCTGACAGCGCGTTTTTTTTTTTTTTTTTGAGCGCCAGAAACCGATTTCTTTTTTTTTTTTTTTTTTATGGCTCTGTCACGTCGGCGTGAGCGTTGTTGTTAAGGTACACTGCCGACGCGACCGATTTATTTAGCGATTTAGCGATTTTTTCAAAACTATAGAATTGCTATGACATGGCCACATAGAGCGCGTTTTGCGATTAATCGCCTTGTAATCGTTGTTCAATCACTATATGTCCGTCCAGTCGGAAAAGACGGATTTTCACGAAAGAATCGATTTGGAACCCTAAACATGCTCAACATAAAAACAGAACCATTATCCAACAGTGTTGGTCCGACTTAAGTATCGAGATGAATATTCATGGTATGCATTATTTAATACAAAACTAATGAAATAAAAAATCAATCATACCTGAACACAAGTTTATTTTTCTAAATATTAAATACTATACAAAATTATAAATCTATTCTTAAAATCTCACAACTTTCCGATAAAATTATTTTACGTACACGATTCGATTTGTATGAAGTCATCTCAACGACACTGAAACGACTAAAATGACTAATGTAACAACCTAACCTACTTTGATATAACAATAAAAACGCGGGAGTGGCCACACCAAAAATGTCAAAATCGCTAAATAAATGACTCGCATCGCAAGTCGCGTTCAGTGTGGCCGTACCTTTACGCAGTGTCCTACGCGAGCGAATTCAAAGCGAACGCGTTGCGGAAAATATCAAACAGTTGGCTTCACTGCAAGTGCCTTACGTGAACGAACGGAGCGAATGCGATCAAACGGTTTGATATTTTTGGGTGATCTGAACGCGATTTGTGAATTTTAGCGTGTGAATCTTCAGTTCTTGATACAAATGGTGAAAATTCTACATGAATTTGCCGTTCTAAATAAATAATGTCAGTTTTATTTCTTTCTCGTAGACGGAGTTTCTTCATTAGTTGGTACTTATGGTACGAGTTTTTCATTAAAAACCTCTTTCGTCCGTCCATGGTCAACGTACTATTAATAATAATTAATTATGTAAATGTAATTGGTTTGTAACAATGACACGTAATGTAGTGTGTGTACAGTGACGAGGTACAGAGCCGACTGACCGAACAAAGGCCGTGGATAACCTAACCTCCAATAGCATTGGAGTGCTCGAATTTTCGCACAGCACCGCGTTTGCTCACGTAGGGTTGAACTATTCAGCCGACTACTGAAAGTGTGACAAGTGTTTAGCGTAGATAACTACGACAAGTATTTGCGATGAATGGTATTGGAAAAAAGAAGAAAATAATTGCACTGTTTATTCTTCAACACATAATTGATGACGAAGACGCAGAATATATGCTCCAAGAACATAAGAAAAAAATATATATTATATTATTATATATCTACAAAACGTAGAGGATATCCCGACCCAAAATATGATTCCTTTAGCAGGTACAGGTGGTAAGTCCGATGGATTTCAAATGAGAAGTCGATTTACTGATCACTTCAGTACCCAGAGTTTTACTGACCATGAGGATTGAATACTTATCTACGATCATAATTATACTGGTAAATAAAATTATTCTTCTACCCATCTTCTATCCCACGCAGCTATAGGCAGATATAGACAGATATCACCACAAAAAAAAAAAAAAAAAATGTTAATTTCGATCATTATTTGCAATAATACAATTAAGTATCTAAGGTTTATGCGATAAATAATAATTCAACTATTACTATAATAATAGTAGTATATTCTGTGTTATCATTACTTATCATACATTTTGCTTTGCTTTGCTATAGGGACAGCCTATCAAGGCTTTTAAACTATTCCAGACCTATGTCTATGCTATTGCAGGATTTTCATTTATTATTTATTTTGTTTAAATTAGGTTTGTTTTGTTTTGTTATTAAGTTTTTATTGGTTGTGGGTAGGTATTAAATGTTTGATAAGCACCATTCGCGTGGTCTGGGTTTAGTTTTTAGTACTGAGGGATTTATATTTTTTCCTAGTTCGCGAATGTGATCGTGTTTAGAGAATGAGTTACGAAGGAACATCGCTCGGGATTGGTCTCTAATATTTTGTTGTATCATAAATAAAGAATTAGAAAAAATATACGTATTTTTTTTTTTACCTGTCCTGCTGTTGAGAACTCTTCCAGCTTCCTGCCGTATGAGATGTTTCTTCATCGTATTTTTGAACTCCTGGTCCTTCAGATCATATTATAGTATCGTATGATTGCTAACGAATTCGATCAACTGTTGGTCGACCGTCGGCCGAAAAACGAACGTTCGGCCCACTAACGGAATTATTTGTTTGCACCATATTATTACTGTGCGAAATTCTCACTATGGTAATAACTAACAATAATATATTAGTAAGACGTATATTAAATGTAAGTGCGGAATAATTATTGCATTGTAATTTAAGTTAACAAAATACCTCGTGATAACCTAAAACAGCTCTCCTAAAACGCAGTGTGCGACGCAATAGACTCCCTCGAAAAGCAGTCGGCCAATCACGCCGAGGTGTATTGCGCTGACGTGGAACGTTTTGCGCTCTGTAGGAAAACAGTGTGATTAGTTTCAAAGGAACAAGTAGATGGCGTACTGCGCTGAACGTATTGCACGACGCAAAAAACGCGCTATTAGGTGGAAAACGTACCTTCCGGACCGGATTTATAGGGGTACATCATGGGGTGCCACCACTGCCTCGTCAAACAGTCGGCGAAATGAAGTTCGGTCGGCAAAAACAGAAAGTCCGGTAAACTATAATATACGTAATTGTTTAGTCTGCTTTTTGTTTGTTATTTCGATGACATTTTTATTTATTTATTTATTTATTTTTTTGCTCATTTACAGTAAGTTGACGAGTATTTAAAAGTCGGCAACACTTTTTTTTCGTGTCCTTTCGTTCGGGTAGGTCCGTTTATAAGGAGTTTAATATATAGGCGATTTCTATACATAAACATATATGTAATATATATCTAAATATCCTATAATATTATTGTAATCGTTTTTTGAACATATTTTATGAAAAATGTAATGCTAAATGTGAAGTTAGTAGTACAAAGTTCAACGTGGGATAAGTCAAAAGGGATGCTCCAACAAATTCCAACAAGTTTCCAACAATGTCCAACAATTCAATATGAATATTGTTGGATAGGTTTTAAAAAGTTCTGCTAACAATGTACTGCTAACTTCACGCTCCTCATAAAATCGCTTTCGCTGTGACAAAATTGTAAGACTCCGGCCGGTCCGATTTACATTTTGCAAAAGGCTCAAAATTGTTTGACATATTTTCTAGGTTTTAATCGAGGAGTTTTTCGAAATAGGAATTTCAGCCTTAGACATATACACGAGTACAAAATGCTGGGGACATTTCGTTTAATCATACCGAACCGAAGTCCAACATTGATATTTTGAAAAATACCTCGATTAATAACTATAAAAAAATGTCAAACAGTCTCGTATCTACTTTGTACAGAATTAAAATCGGACCGGCCAAAGTCTCCCGATTTTATCACTGCAATGGTCTAAAAACGATATTTTTTTTTATCGACTCGATCTTGCCTCATGTTAGTGAATGGCAATCGCGAAAACCTATTTTGGGTTTTGCGAGTGTAAAATTTTCAAGGGAACAATTATACGATAAATAGTTTTAAATTAACTACATTAACAAAATATATCGCGAGATTTACCGACCACCGAAATCCCTATTTTGGTACGTCACACGACTTTTGCGATTTTCGGGCGACGGCGTCACGCGACGTGACGGCGGAGTATATAAATCTTGAAAATCGTATGGCATATCAAAATAGGAGTTTAAGGGGACGATAAATGTTATGAAAACATAAATTTTTTCATTAAAATAACGATTTAAAGAGAATATCATTTTATAAACATATATAGGTATCTATATTTATATAACTGCAATATTACCTATATTGATTATGCGCTTTTCAAGTAGATACGGTAATTGCGTTTTATACTGTAGAAATTGAAGATACATTTTTTGTCAATATATTCAACCTTGATACCGTAAGAAATTGATGAAATTTACATTACTTATAGTACTCATCTAATAGGTTTTACAATAGGTACCTATAGTCTATATAGATATTGATCGTATTGTTCATTTTGGAATTATTGCAGGTTTTTTAGGTCAATATTTCTGTAAATCGTAATTTAAAAATAGATGTTTCCATGATCATTGTCGTTCCCTGAAACCCCGGTGTCAGGCTGCTTGACGCCCACGTCTGAAAATCGCAAAAATCGTAATACATATCAAAATAGGAGATTTCGTAGTGGGATGAATTTTTAAAAAATTTTTTTCGCAGTAAATTTGAAACTAAATTAAATATAGCTATACCGTATAAGTACCTACCCATAAAAGTTCTGAACTGGCTAAACGTAAATAGATTTTCGACTGCATTCATCAATATTCTCGAAGTTAAAAAAAACACCCTGTATATACATTGTCTTTGAACTATCTCGTCCAGGTATATCAGGCATGTAATCGATTAACGTGATGAGCACAATGTATACCTACACATCAGAAAGAAGTGGGTAACGGCTGCTATTTTAATTATGTATAGGTTATAATTATGTATATGCGTGTTCTTAAATTTCTTAATCTGACTGATATGTATGCGTAATGTTATAATATGCGATATTTATTATATCATAATCAAAATCACATTTTTTGTAAATTCTCCATTTTTTTAAAAATAAATACACTATAATATGTCCTTATAATCCTTATCTAGTATGAAAAATCAATATAAAACCACAGATTAAATGAATTACCAGATTGTGCACTCGGGCTTAGAATAATAGAATCGTGAATAAGATGCTGTGATTGGGTGCCCGCTAAGTGGCGTATCCAGTTACAATGAATACATTTATTGTGCGCTTCATTTACAATATGTTTGCTACACTGACCGATTTAATCTATAAACCTTGAACGTTATTTATTGTTCATAAATGATAATAAATAATATTAGGATTTAAATCATTAGAAAATCATTAAAGACTTTTAGATTCTAACATGTGGTAACACTAATTTGGGGGCTCGATAGTAACTATCGAATTCGATTTTTTTTTCGATAAGCGTTGAGTGCACAATCTGGTTCATTTAATTTGTGGTAGCACTGTATAATACTGATAAGTTAATAACTGATAAAAAAATAAGATATGAAGCGCTGTCTCGTATAGGCCAATAGGTCACCCCGCTGAGGGTCGGTATTACAATAGTAGTTTAAACCTAATTCAAATCAAAAAGTGCGTATTACAATTCACTGAACCTAGTTTAAACACGGTTTACGTGATCCGCCGATTTCAGTGAGCTAAACCTAGTTCAAGGATGATCTTCAATTTGATTGGTTGTTCATTAATGTTGATAATAGAGATATCAATATTTCTTAATGATTTTAAATTTCAATTTCATATGAATTTATACAGAGACATAATTATAGTACTTGTATACTGTATCTATTTGTTGGTGACGTAATATTTTCTTTGATGTGATCTAGAATGAAATATACACCGTTTTTAGATAGACGAATGCGACTAAAGAATTATTTATCTCTACTTTATAAAATGGTTATGTCGCTCAATAAACGTCTTTCTTTGTCGAGGAAAACCTGTAATTAGTACTAATTCCATAAACTCTTCATCATCCGTCAAGTTTTCATCGTCAGACATAATTTTTATTATACGAATAAATTAAATAAAGTTGTTTCAAAATTTAATTTAATTGTAGAAACAATAAAAACGAAACCGACATTGATCATACCACACATACCACAATCATACAATTATCAATATATTCACTGTTATTATTCAGCTATTCTATTATCACAGATAATTTATTAAAACACAGGTTAAACTACGGTTAGGTAACTCTTTGATTGTAATACCGACAGTAAGTTAAACTAGGTTCAGTTGATGAACCAGGTTCAACTGAACTTGTATTAAACTAAGAATTGTAAAACCTACCCTGAATGAGGTCTCAGAAAATTAAATTGACATATCTCCTGAAAATAGATGGTGATATACACAAACCAAATGGTGTACTGGCATACTGACCTATGGGTACAATAAATTACGTATATTTGACGCTGGTTTCAAGTTCAATACCGAAAAGACTACTCGGCATATACCTCGTCATCAATTAACGGTAGTCAATAATTAATGCGGAATCTGAGTGTTTCATCATTTTTCTTAACCAACACCACTGGACTTCCGTAATCCGAGCAACTGGGCCGGATGGTGCCCTCACACAGCCACTCTTTGATCTGCAGTCTACTGCCCTTTTTCTGTGGTACTAATCTCCTTGGATACTAAAATACAAGAATCTCGTCATTTAACACAATAACTTTATATCGGTACCGTAACACGCTGAACTGTACAATAAGAGTCAACGTTCCGTGATCTAGGATATTTATGGCCATGCTTGCTTGCTTGCTTGGTCTCTAATTTAGCTGGACAGGCTCATATGCTTCAACGAACGAAGCATTTAGGTCCTTTGCCAGCATTGGGACACTCCCGGGACCTGTTCTCCATCGTCACAATTGTAATACCTAACAACCGAAACATTTAAGTCAGGCATTGGTGCTGTGAATACCCCCTTCATCATATTCCCAGTTTTGGACTCAGCAACTAGTTTTTCATGCATTCTTTCATATAATTCCAGCTTCACCTTAAACTCCGGGATAGACGTTGCATCGTAAAAAACACTCTTATTGATAATCGCATCTGGAATGCCACAGATCACATAACCTGTTTCGTCAATTCACGCACACGATATAGGTATTGCAACAATATTTCATCTGTCGTTTGACATAAGTGGAAAGCAATCGATATACGTCAGCCGTTGTTGCGCGACTGCAGAACATATTGATCGCATAACATTGACCATGAGTTCAAACTATCTTCGGACCTGACAAAAGCCTGTTGGGTATTTGTAATAGATAAATTTATGTAGATCCGACCACGCATTCAACAATGCTATTTTCTCGAAATCATTGATTCATTTCACCACCGAACAGTTACCGTCACCGTTGAATGATTGCAGTGCGTCACGGACATTTTAATTTTAATTTAATGCATCACTACTCACAATTTCAACTTTAACAAGGTTACTGTCAGTATCGGGTATCTGACTAACGTCTCGAAGGCATTATGCAAAATACTCGTAAGATCCATCAATGACAAGTTAAAACAACACGCATCTAATAATCAACAAGAATGAAAACATTCAAAGAAGTTTGTTACGGTAATAATCGTTTTAAATCACCAATTAGAGGTTATGTAAAAATATAAACAATTATAATTCTGTAAACAGCGTTCTTGACACGGACAACGGGAAACAACTTACGAACGACTACGTATTACGGATACGAAATGAACAACGAACGGACTTTTAAAATTACGGTTAATTCAAACTGATTCCGGACAGGCCCCCAAAATGTGGGATTTTAAATGAATAAACCGTATTTAAATATCACGTTCGTTTATTAATTAGTAAATTTTTTGCAATCAACTAAATCTTATCAACAATAAACAATAAAGACAAAATATAAGAAATAAGTAATAATATTATTACATTATATTATATTATATTAATAATAATATAATAACAGATACTGAATTATAAACAAACACTAATCATCAGCATCGCGTCACGGAG
>JAIPRL010004421.1:0-38378 GCA_025469235.1 Pemphigus obesinymphae | reverse complement strand
AAACTAATTTTCTCAAAATAACATCAATTAACTCCAATATTAATTAATAAAAGTTATTTCATAATTAAATAAAACATAAATTAACAGTTTTACCAAATTATTGAACAGGTTTGTAATTATGGCCGGCATGCACTAAGGACCAGACTAGACCGAATAAATAATAATTCAATAAAACATATTTTAACAAAAATAAAATTATTCGAATTGGTTTTATTTTTATATTGGATTTCTTTTCCGTTGGTTTTTTAATAAGGTACTCAAATTCGCAATTATAAACCAAAAAAATGTATTTTTTTTTTCATAGAACACATACGAAATGAAAACTGGAAAAACGTATTTCACACACTCAAAATAAAATTTGCATATCTAAGGAATTTATAATCATATATACAAAACACATAAATGTAGGTTTTTTCGTCATGGAAAACATATAATATGAAACTTTAATAACGTATTTCACTCACGTTAAATAAAAACTATATATGCACCTATATATGGTAGGCACACTTAATCGAATTTATAAATCACGAAAATGTTTGTTATTTCATTCATAGAAAAAATACAAAAAAATTAATTAAAAAACGTATATCGCAGTTGTCAAAAATAAACACATATGTACCTATCTATAGTAGGTATACAAAATCGTATTATTAAATCACGAAAATGTAGGATTTTTTTCTTTATAGAAAACATACAATAAAAAAAACGGAATTCACACGCGTCAAAAATAAATTTATATGTAACTATCTATGTTAGGTACTCAATATTGTAATTATAAAACACATAAATGTAGTTTACTTTTCACAGACAGATACAAAAAAAACAAAAAACGTATATTATACAGGTAAATGAAAATATATATTTATGCACCTATTTATAGTTGGTATACAAAATCGTATTTTTAAATCACGAAAATGTATGTTATTTCCATCATAAAGAAAATACAAAAAAATTAATTAAACAACGTATATCACAGATGTCAAAAAAAAACACATATGTACCTATTTATGGTAGGTACACAAAATCGTATTTTTAAATCACGAAAATTTAAGTTTTTCTTCATAGAAGACATACAAAATGAAAACTGGCAAAACGTATTTCACACACTCAGAATGAAATCTGCATTTCTAAGGAATCATATATACAAAACACATAAATGTAGGTTTATTCATAGAAAACATATAAAATGAATCTTTAATAACGTATTTCACTCACTTTAATAAAAACTGCATATGTAGGTACCCATCTATGTAAGGTACTCAAAATCGAATTTATAAAAGTCGAAAATGTATGTATTTTCTTCGAAGAAACAATAAAAAAAAAATGAAAAAGCTATATTACAGATGTAAAAAAAAACACATATGTACCTATCTACAGTAGGAATACAAAATCGTATTTTTAAGTCACGAAAATTAAGGGTATTTTCTCTAGACAAAACATACAAAAAAAAATAATTTATATGTACCTATCCATGTTGGGTAGGTACTCATAATCATCTTTATAAAACACGGAATTGTAGAATATTTTCTTTGAATTAACAAAAAAAAAAAAACTGAAAAATTGTATTTCACACATGTCTATAATATATATATGTACCCATCTATGGTAGGTTCTAAATAACTTGATTATAAATCACGAAAAAGAAAATTTTTTTTCTTAATAGAAAACATACAAAAAAAACTGAATAACGTATATCGCACATGTCAAAAATAAAATGTACCTATCCACAGTAGGTATACAAAATCGTATTTTTAAGTCACGAAAATTAAGGGTATTTTCTCTAGACAAAACATACAAAAAAAAAAATTTATATGTACCTATCTATGTTGGGTAGGTACTCATAATCATATTTATAAATCCCGGAAATGTAGATTATTTTTTCCGTAGTAACAAACAAAAAAAACTGAAAAATTGTATTTCACACATGTCAATAATATATATATATACCCATCTATGGTAGGTACTAAATAACTAGATTATAAATCACGAAAAAGAAAATTTTTTTTCTTAATAGAAAACATACAAAAAAAAAATGAAAAATAGTATATCGCACATGTCAAAAATAAAATGTACCTTAATATGGTGAGTACACAAAATTTTATTATAAATCATGGAAATGTAGGATTTTTCTTCGTAGAAACATACAAAAAAAACTGAATAACGTATATCGCGCATGTCAAAAATAAAATGTACCTATCTATGGTAGGTACACAATATCGTATTTTTATATCACAAAAATGTAAGATTTTCTTCATAGAAGACATACAATATGAAAACTGGCAAAACGTATTTCACACACTCAGAATGAAATCTGCAATTCTAAGGAATCATATATACAAAACACATAAATGTAGGTTTATTCATAGAAAACATATAAAATGAAACTTTAATAACGTATTTCACTCACGTTAATAAAAACTGCATATGTAGGTACCCATCTATGGTAGGTACCCAAAATCGAATTTATAAAAGTCGAAAATGTATGTATTTTCTTCGATGAAACAAACAAAAAAAAAATGAAAAACCTATATTAGAGATGTAAAAAAAAACACATATGTACCTATCTACAGTAGGAATACAAAATCGTAATTTTAAGTCACGAAAATTAAGGGTATTTTCTCTAGACAAAACATACAAAAAAAAATTATTTATATGTACCTATCCATATTGGGTAGGTACTCATAATCATCTTTATAAAACACGGAATTGTAGAATATTTTCTTTGAAGTAACAAAAAAAAAAAACTGAAAAATTGTATTACACACATGTCTATAATATATATATGTACCCATCTATGGTAGGTACTAAATAACTTGATTATAAATCACGAAAAAGAAGATTTTTTTTCTTAATAGAAAACATACAAAAAATAAATGAAAAATAGTTTATCGCACATGTCAAAAATAAAATGTACCTATATACGGTGAGTACACAAAATTTTATTTATAAATCACGAAAATGTAAGTTTTTCTTCATAGAAGACATACAAAATAAAAACTGGCAAAACGTATATCACACACATCAAATTAAATATTACTTATCTAAGGTATATAAAATCGTAGATACAAAGCACATAACTGTAGGTTTTTTCTTCATAGAAAACATAATAAATGAAACTTTAATAACGTATTTCACTCACGTTAAAAAAAACTACATATGTACCTATCTATGTTAGGTACACTTTATCGAAATTATAAATCACGAAAATGTATGTTATTTTCTTCATAGAAAAAATACAAAAAAATTAATTAAACAACGTATATCGCAGATGTTGATATAGCCTTTTTGCCGATAGAAAAAGTTGCTGAAGGTATGAGATATATAAAAAAAATTGGCATTTCTGAAAATACAGAAATTATTGATTATGGAATTATTTTTAAACTTAAACGAAATAAGCCTTTATATCCTCCTAAAACTTGGAATGTTCACGAGGCAACATTAAATTCTAAACACAGAACAAATAATGTCTGCGAAAGTTGGAATAATCGGTTTTCGTATTTAATTGGTCATAGCCATCCAACAATTTGGAAGCTAATAATTAATTCCGGGAAGAAGTAGGAGTCGATAGGGCGAAACTAGCATTACATGAATTAGGTGAACCAGCTCGAAAAAAAACAAAACATGGTTTAGAAAATAATGAAAGATTAAAAATTTGGTGTACTAAAATTAGTAAGAATGAAATCACAACTGAAGTGTTTTTAAATTGTATAGGTTATTCTATCAGGAAACGAAATTTATTGTAATTAATTAATTTAATTTTAATTTTACTTATATAATTGAAAAAATGTTTTGTACCTATATTTTTTTGTCCACTGGTAATTAGTATTTCTAGAGGTACCTATTTAATAAAAAAAAAACAAATATAATTTTTTACTACGAACTCAATGTTTTTATTTATATTTTATTTTAATATATATATTTTAAAATTGTGTCCGGACTTTTTGTTCACCTATTTTTAATCGGACTTTTTGTCCAACTATTTTTAAATCGGAATTTTTGTCCCCGGACTTTTGGTCCGGGATTCCTATGGTAGGTACTCAAAATCGAATTTATAAACCATGAAAATTTAAGGTTATTAGCTTCATAGAAAACAAACAAAAATAAAACTGAGAAATGCAATTCACACACGTCAAATGAACAATATATATATTTATCTATGGTAGGTACTCAAAATCGTAATTATTAAACATGGACTTAAAGGTTTTTTGTTCATAAAAAGCAAACAAAATACATTTTATGAATGTAATTCCTACACGTCAAAATAAATATTTACTTATCTAAGGTACTCAAAATAATATTTATAAAACACAAACATGTAGGTTTATTTTCTTCTCAGAAAGCATACAAATATAAAAACTAGATAAATGTATTTCACACACGTCATAAAAACTAATTGTGCACCCATCTATGGTAGGTACTCAATATCGTATTTATAAAACACGGAAATGTAGGGTTTTTTCCTCATAGGAAACATACAAAAAAACAGATTTCACAAACGTCAAAAATATATTTCATCATCTAAGGTATTTATAAAATACGAAAATTCAGGTTTTTTTCTTCATACATAAAAAAAAAACTGTAAAAACAATTTCACACATGATTAAAAAAAAATATATGCACCTATCCATGGTGGGTACTGAAAATGGTATTAGAAAAAAAATACACCATACCTTGGTAAAACTAATTGTACTCGGTGGTACAATTAAAATATAATCCTAAGTCTTGAAGTGGAATCCTTGTTCCGTCTAGATGTCGGTCGTGATTGTCAATTCCTTGGTAAGTATACTGAACCGCAGAAAAAAATCCTAATCTCGGGGAGTCGTGGATCTTTGAGTGCTGTTGGGGTTCAACTTTGTCGTATACGTCAATTTAGGTTTTGACGTATACTGCAACATAAATTAATAATACAAATCTTAATACAAAACACTTTAATACAATCGCGAACGTATATCAATATAAAACATAAATAATATATCTCGCCTTTTTGGAAGTCTCTTGCGAGTACCTCCTCGCAGGCGAGACTGAACAGAATAATATATTATTTTTATTATGAATAATAATTAGAAAAATTCAATATTTACAATTTATAATTTTGACGTGTGTGATGATATTTGTAGGTTTATTAGTATTCACGTCAGCACGTACACATTCATATAGGTACCTACATATATTTACAATATATTTATATAGTATATATATATATATAGTTTCTCCGTACCTACTACACTATACATTTTAATTTTTTATACCATATTTTATTCACTATTGCATTTATAATAATTTAATTCATAAATATTTTATATCATGTTTTTTTTTTTTGTAAACTTACAGGTATAAAAAAAATTTTTCTATTGTGCTATTTACATAATATATTTCAATTTGATTAACATAATATGTATTTTTCATTATGTAATAAACATATGGTAGGTATATAATAGACACTGGTGAATTAATTTATTATAATATAATATATATATATATTAATATAATATATATAATATAATATAATATATAAGTATATATTGTTAGTTATGTATATTTCATTATTTTAATCACAATAAAAAAATAATGACAAATAACCTAATCTACTTGTAGCTACTTTTTTTATGTTTTATTGTCAAAACGGTCAAACATTAAATTTGTCAATTTGGTTCAGTCAACCTACATGGATTATACATTTGTATCGTTTCTATGATATGATAAATTCTATGGAGAACACAATCTTATTATACATTTTAAATTATATAATTAAGCGACTACTTATCTCGTAATTTAAATCTAAACTTCCACAATAACTCTTCTTAGGTTAGCATCAAGTATAGTAATTTTACATAATAATGCTTAAGTAATTAAATATGTATACCTATAATATAAAATAATAGGTATCTAATTAAAACAAAATTTGGCACAACTCTTTTTAATTACCAATATATTTTTGAGAAATCATATTGTTCTAGAAAAAAAAAAAAAAAAAAAAAAATAAAATTAACGAATCGATTGTGAACATACTTTAATTCCTACCCGGTCGTCCGCAATGATACAGTATACGCTATCTATTGGTATATTTCGCTACTAATTTAGCAGTATCCATTATCGTGGGCTATCTATTGTATATTTAACCAATAGGTAAGGGAACATAACACTAGGTCTGAATAAAATATGACATATCATTAAGAATTTTTTTTTTTTAATTATATAAAAGAAAAGTAAAAATTTTTAGATTTATAATATTTTTTTTAAAATCATAAATGATACATATTATACAAAATAATTACACATTTACACATTTATAAGACATAGTAATTAACAAAGGTAGGCAAGTCAATAGATAATATTAATATAATTAAGCTTAAAAGAATTTAGTTAGAAGTTAACTAAAAAAAAATTTTAATTAGTGAATAATAATTTAAACTATACAAATTTAAAAAAAAATGTATTCCTTAACTGAGCTTTAATTTTTTTTATTAGATAACTTCTTCTGTAATTAAAAATTATTTTATGATTTAATAGCACATTTGTATTGTTATATGGATTATACTAAAGGTTTAAAAGCCGAATAAATTCCAATATTTGTAAGATATAATAAAGAACAAATAAACCAATTGTAAATTTACAGATCTTTAAGATAATACTTATTCTTATGAAAATCAAACATTATGTTATATAAATAACATAATAATGAAATTCCCTAAAATACATATAATATTTATATATGTTTATATTATATACATGAAAAGACGAATTACTCAAATAATTTATATAAATTACAAGAATATTAGATTATTAATTCCCGTTATATCACATCCCACAAAACATTTAAGTAAAAATTCAAAGAAAATAAGAAGGATAGTAAAAACGTCTATTTCATTGATATATAATACTATGAAACACAAGTGGTCCGGAACTGTTTTTGGTACAAAATCCAGAAGTGAAAGTTCCTAGTTATGAGTTACCAAGAAAACTCTGGTTATATAGAATTAGAACTAAGCAGAGTAAATTTGGTTACAACCTATACAGAGTAAATATGTCAGAGTCGCCGTACTGTTAATTTGGTAAGGAACGAACAGCCATCATATTGTAGACACATGCCCTAGAACGTAATTCGAGGAAGACATCGAAAACCTTCGTAAAACAGAATCAGAAGCGATCACCTGAATGAAAATTTAGAATTTCGTTTATAATCTAAGATTTAGTGAACTACTCTCTATTATATTCAATACTTAAAATTTAATTACCCTATTGTTTGTCTTGTATTAATTATTTATTAATTGCAAAATGAATCTGCTGTTAATGGAGGAAAGAGGTGTGTGGTCTGTGCATTATTTTGGTGAATACCTTTTTATTCAAAAATATTTCAATTGAATTTTGAATTTTTCGAAATTTTTATCATTAAATACACTTGATTTTGTTATTTTTAAAACATTTTTGTAAAATATATTGCATTATATAAATTTTTTTTTATTATTTAGCATAAATAAAAACGACTGACCACATAATTACTTTGACATTACATATATTTTTTATTCATGAACTTTTTTTGATTTTCCAACATTTATATAAAATAAAATTTACAGTAAATGGTAATTTTTATTTATAAATTATTTTTAGATTTTTATATTAAAATTAAAAATATATTAAGTATAATATTTAGGCTTAATTATACCCGACGAAAAGATTAACAGTCTTTGACAAACTATATGACTATATGATAGATACCCAGTGAGAGTTATAAAATATAATATTAAAACATTAATTTGATATACTTATAAGTTTTAATAGATAAATTTTCTTTAATTTTTGTAGTTGATTATTACTTAAATTGGTAGTAAATTAGAAAAGTACCCAAGAACCACGGCCTAATAATAATATGTAATAATATTCGTCGAATTTTGATGACCAAAAAACTCTAACGATATTTATAAAACCGTTGTAAATGGCAAATACGTTTATTGGAGACCCGAAGATTTCTCTTTTTAAATTCTTAATACAATAAAAATATATACATAATTTAATCATTTAAATTGTTTATTTTAGATATTGAGTGAACGAGAAAGCTATTTGTTTTACAATGATGTTTATTTTATTATTTTTTTTTTAATATATTTATTTTTAACTTCAAGTAAAATATAAAAATACCTGTGATATTTTTAAATATTTAGAACCAATATTTTCATATTTATGAGGAAATAATCATTATTTAAACCATATTTTTCGTCAAATTTTCGATGTATTTTTCTTATATGTTTTTTAAAACTCGAAAAATTACCTCTTTAAAGTACTATGTTGATAGAATTTTGTGCCAAAAAAAATAAAACGCTTAAAAAAATTAGATCATGACGTCAAGTTGATAAATTGCTCATTGAAAAATATTATATTTTATATTAGGGCATTATTATTACTTTTTAGGTCATCACACTCTATTTCCAGTCATATTTGTTTAAATATTCCTATCTATAAAAATGTATTATTACAGCGGCATGGCATGGATATAAGCAATGTAAGCGTTGTTTACATTGTAACTTTGAAACAATTTGGTGTTTTAAATTTTATATTCGTAATATGTAAAATACAAAAATAATTGTATATTATATTCTTAAATAAACAATTTCTTTATCGATAAAATTTCGACTAAATAAAAATATTTTAAGAATAAACATGATTTATGGTTAAAATCACGGATTATTATTAGATAGACTATTGGGCCGAGATATTATACATAAATTACACAATAATAATCCGTTATGGGCTATAGTGGTAGCTGTAGCTACGTAGCCATAGAAAAGGATACCATCTAACTAATTGTCACCCTTATTGGTACTTGTGTAAGCGATTTTTATTCCCTTTCCTATTACTACTAGTCTATGATCTAAAATTTCATTGTTGAGTGGAGCACAGTAGAGATAGATAGGTTCACGTGTAAGCGTTATTGAAATTGACTACATTATTTACTATACTTCCATTCGTTTAAAGTTTTCCGTCGATCACCGAAAACAGGTCGCGTTTTGCCGACGATGAGTGCAATTATCAATCATCACGACACCATAACATACATGTATGTACGTATGTACGTAGTGAACTGTATTATCACATTGTTTTTACATCATAACATGTTCATAAAAAGTTTTATATTTTTTATTACGAACGTGAAAATATAAAGTGATCAGTCTTCTGTTAAATAAATAATTTGAAAATAACGAAACAAGTTGAGATACATTTTAAAGGTAGATTAATTGATAATTATGGCTTTTTAATTATTAAAAATTAATAAAAATGGAAATATCTAAAAAAAAAAAAAAAAAAAAAAAAAAAAAAAAACTAATATATTATTATACAATTATTTATTTTCTACCAAATTGTAATAATATTATGTTACCTATTATATATGTATTGTGTATTATATGCATATTAAATAAGAATCAAATAAATCGTAAAACGAAAATGTACGTATTAATAGTTGAATATCTAATCATTTCAGACAAGTGAATAGGGACACAAGTAATGTGCACCATAGATAACAGTTTTGAGTATTTAATATTTCTCGGACGCAATTGTAATATTGATAAGAATTTGGAACGTTAAGTAGTGTACTCCGATATTTTATACTCTTATGACCTACTTATGCTTAAAAGTCCATATATTTTAGTAATTTATGTATACATACATATATACAATTTTATTATCTGTAGCAAAGTAAAATCGTTATGGTTTTTATAAATAGAAAACTAAAACGTAAAAATCTGGAGTTGGTGATTTATAAAAATTTTAATTTTTATAAATATAAAATTTAATCGAACACGTAGAACTTGGTAACTATCGCCTATTGATATTTAGGTACATATTAAATAGAATGTTACAATTTATTATGTATTTTAAAAAGGCACAGGAATACCAATTATGCTATTGTTCGTTCATTTTACTGTACTTCATAATATTATGATGGAATTTGGAAAACGGTATTTATTTCTTTTTCTTTTCTTTTTTTTTAAATTTATAAAAAAATAATTTGTATTTATTGTATTCTTCCGTGATGAGCCTGGTGTTTAGTATTTGAGGCGTATATTTTGTGAACGCAGTAGTGGACTTTGGCCATTCGATTGGTTTAGTAGTTTAGTAGTAATAATAATTCATAGATAGGTTTATAAAATATATTATCCTGCAAAAAACTTATCTTTTTTTCGTGTGTGTATGTTTAAAAAATTATATAATACATATATATATTATAGTATATAAATTTGTATGTCTGATATAATTGTCTGGACTATGTTTATTTGATTATTGCTAATGATATTTTAATACATAGGAACTACCATGGCTATGAATACTTATGTTTTCATCCAGTTGTACCATTCATGGTATAAAAACGAAAATTGTGACGTCAACTGTCTAGGATTTTTAAACGTCGACGAGCATATATCTATATATTATTAATTTCATCGGCAGATGACGTAGTACACATGCGATGATCGAATTGCTGACATTCATATTTAGGCATAAAAATTAGGAGGTAGTTGAAAACGAAAGGAGTTTAGTAAAAATATTTATAGACGTTAACTCTCTTTGATTGGCGTGGCTAGAATTTATACATTGTTTTTCTTTTAGTTTATCGTTAGTATAGCGTCTTTCAAGAAACTATTGAGTTACCGATTTTGTAAGTATATTTATTTATATATTATTAGTACCTATATATTGTTGGTATATTATTATTTCTCTTTTCTGATATTAGTATTTCCAGAATTCAAAGAAAAAATAAATGAAAAATGGCAAGAAATATTTCAGATGGCGTCACACAACCCGTATTAAGTTTACAATAACTACCCGTGAGTTTCTTTATGTTTATATATATATGTTTATAAATGGTTTTTTTAATTTCTATAAAATAGGATATTGATTGTTATAGACCTTGGTCATATTATCAAAATGGAAACGGCTTTCCAGGTAGATGTTGAGGTGCTCTCACAAACTGAATTTCACAACCAATTTGATAGTTTAGATCTTAATGAAGACTTACTTGAAATACTTAAATATTGAAAAAAAGTTTTCGTTTATTTCTTATTTTATATTTTCCATTTTTTCTTCATTGAAGAAAGAAGCTAAACTTTTATCTAGTTGTTTTTGTTAGGTCATAAAATGTATTAATTGATGTATTAGTAATGTTTTTAAACATATTAAATAATTACCAAAATTACATTTTAAAGTTTTTTTTTAATAGTTTTCAATATTATTAAGATTAATTATTGAATACTAAAAGACTAGGTGGATTGATAATAAAAATAATGATTTTTTTAAATTAGTGCTGATAAAAACATATTTGAATAACGATTGACATCATGAACTTGAATGAAACAAGATTGTATAGAAAAACCGAACTCGTTTATGAACTTAATTAATTTATGTTAAATTACATTCATATTATATACAGTTATTCGTAAATTAGATTATATTTGAAATTAACTTTCCAGAATCTACAAATATATTATTCTATATAAATCTACTAAATAATAATTACTCGTAATATTGTCTTTAATTATCTATTACCTTTAAATGAATGTATTCAACCGATTTTTGTTTTTTTACATTCTACTGATCATAGATTAGATTTTATACATAAACAACATATTATACACATTTACAAATATAGATAAAGTGATGAAGTTCAAATGTAGGTATGTATGTTAATACGATTTATTATATTTTACCAGTATGCTCGTAAAATTCATAAAACTGTACATAATAAATATACTCTAAGAATAATTAGTAAAAGAATTTTGTAATTGTTAGTACTAGTGCCAAAACTTGTAAAACATTTGTGTAATAATAACGGTATATTTTATAAGAATATAGACTGTCGATAGCAATTTCAATGGATAGAGGTTATCATAGGTGATTGGTGGTCTCACAGCCATGAGATATAATCAATATAATATATGATTAAATATAACGAGGCCTATATGGATGACGTAATCCAAGATGTTGATGAAATTAGTATTCATTTTATTTTTATATATAAGAATTATTAAGCATTAAGCAGGAAAATTAATTATAAGAAATTTCAAATTGTAATTTAATTTATACTTCCCAAAATCACATCTTTCGTTCATTACGTTACTATATAATATAATAATTATATATATGTACATTTAAAAAGTATTTTTAAATTAATATAATTCTAATCCTTTTGGATTATTTTCTTTAACAATTTTTAATTTATAAATTCGTTTATTTGAAGACAATTTTTAAGTTCTCTTTCGGAAATGTACGGCTGAATTCATGGTCTAATCGAAACCCATAATACGTCTAATTAAGTTCGAAATTTTCTAAAAAAAAAAAAACCGTCCCTACTTTCAAGTTTTTAACGTGTAGGTATTATATACACATTGTATATAGATAGTCTAAAATAATAGGAAAATACGGGTTTTTACTAATACTTATCACTATAGGTACACTTGAAATATTTATTTCGTATTCTGAAAATACTTTCCATTTTCAATATCAAACTTCATTATTTATAATATTATATTTGTATACAAACGTCAATTTCTATTAAATAATAATACTAATATATCATTGGTGGCTCGTTGGGTTTAAAGCAGGTGGGTACAAATATTTTACTCCTTTCCTTTTACCAGTCTTACCTCATCAACATAACTTACTACCTCTAATATTCCTATTTTTAATTTCTAAAAATTACTTTAATTTACTGGTTATATAATATAATATATATACCTATATTATATAAGAAAAACTTTTGATATACCTATGCTAAATGCTTATGTTTTATATAAACAATTAATAAAAACAAAATATTATAATCTCTAAACATCTTTTATTTCCTATAAACAACGAATAAAAATTTAGTATGATTATGAAAAATTATAAATTTTAATACATAAATGTATTTTGCATAGGTATACTTATCAGTATAATATGCACGTATACTTATTAATGTATTGCATTTAATTAATCACAAAAATATGATCACCGAAATGATGAATTTTTGTATTAAGTCGATATTAAAATACAATATAATTTAGGATGATAAAATATTGTTTGTTGCATTCGGTGTATTATTACGTACAACGGCAATGACGAAGACAATAAAACCGCAATAAAAATAACTAGGACACAACTTGTATTGTGCCCCACATCAATGTGTAATTCGTGCCGACAAGTGAGAACAATAAATTGTATTTTATACAATTGATTCGGGCACAGCAGTGTTGTGTCTGCCGCCGCGTTGCACGGTATTGTCTATTGTTATATATATCTAAATGAATATTAATAATTGTATTATACTATTTATCACTTGGAATTTCACAATTTGTTTCGATAGTTGTCAATCATATCGACTATATTTTAAAAAAGATCATATTTTTTTTTATTTAATTTAAGATTTTGGTAAGTATATTTTATGTGGGGTACGTGTCCGTGAGCCCTTGAAACGAGCCATCACTGACTATAAATTAATACCAAACAGTCCTTTTATTTTATATCATAAATATATCATATTTTTTTTTATACAATATATTCTAATATTTGAAAAAAATATGTATATATATATATATATATATATATATATCATAGTGGGGCAGAAAATTTATCGAGAGCTCTAACTCAATAAAAAAATTCAAAATCTTACCTCTCCACCGTTTACAAAATTTTATTGGAGTAAAATCGTATAATGCGAGAACGGTCACTAATACACGAAAAATACATATTGTCTTTTTTGTAAATGATTATTTTCTCTACCAATTTTATATAAAACATTTTGTTATACAATCAAAGAAGTGAGATATTTACGAAAAGAATAATTCATGACCTTCGCCCTCTAATAACCTTTGAAGCCATGATGATATCGATAAGGACTCTTTACATGTTGTTTATAATAATAAAACAAAGGAGTGCGCAAAAGTTCAGCATGCTCTTAATTTTTCCGAATTTTACCTAATTTTTCTTCTAATTTAACTGAGCACAGCGCAAAACCACAATTGGTAAAGTCTCTAAAAACACCTAAATTTTGAAAAATGAATTCTTTTTATTTATGTAAAATGTATGGGTATTATAATTACGTACTTATCAAAAAACCAAGTAAAAAATATTTGTATTTCATAAAATAAATACTATATATTATTTATCGTATTATTAAATTTCTTTCAAATGCAGATATATTAAAAGCTATGTACCACAATAACGATTGCTCATGCATAAACAAAACATTTTCTAAAATAATTTTTTCCTATAAATTATTTTTCTTTAAAATTTTGTATCGCACAAACAATAAAAACTAGATTTTTATGCGAAGGTCTATTATAATATATATATTTATTTTTATTTCCAACGGTATACTGCAAGACATTTAATTGTATCTAAATTGCTTATGAAAAATACAATTTTAACATTAAATCAAAATATTTCTTTCAAATGTTTCTCTATTAAAATATAGTAAATTTTTTCAACTTTTAATGTATGTAAAAATTATTTATCCGCGATTATTTTAGCCAATATTATACCTACTTGAAGTACGAAATTATGTTTTTACAAACTACTTTTCATTGTTTGGCGTCCTCTTAATACACCTGATGTATACCCAACCTTTGTTTCATCTATGACGAACCGTAAAATTGCAGTGTTGAAAAACTTTTTATAATACGACACATAAAAAGCGAGACACGTTATGCAAATGCTCATTTTTTTATAGAGATATTTCAAGCGGTACAATGAGAAAACAGTTATTTGAACACAATACAAATTACCTTATCATAAAATGTTAGTGTGCATATTTATAATACACTATTACTCGGCCACTCAAAAATAATTAAAACAAAAATATCGACGCATTTCCAATACGTAATGGGTAAATAATAGAAAAAGTTTTAATTGATCACAAATAAAAGGATTTAAGGCCCTTTTTCTGATCAAACCTTTAAATCTAGACAAATATATGTAATACAAAATGTATAGATAATTGAATGGTGAATAAATTATGAAACAATTCATTTCAGAAATGTATGCAAATTAAATTAAGTATATATTTCTGAAAGTTTAAATACGAAGATGATAAAATATAGTTATAAAAAAATATTCTACATAACTTATAATATATTTATATCAATAATTTTACCTAATTTTTGTTAAGCAATTTAATTATTTTATTTTATTTTTCGATTATAAAATACAATTAATGCTATCAATGGTTTATTTACAATTACAAAAACTTTTGTGGATTGAGCCATCTCATAGTACATAATTTGTTATTTCCTAAAAGCTCAATTTTAAAAATAGAAATTCAGTTACATGTCCTACAAAATACAAAACGTTATGTATTCAATAAGTACTTGCTTAACAAGATTAATAGTACATAAATAATATGCTAAGTATATAATATAATAATATAATATAATGTATGAAATTGGTCATTTTTGACCCCAAGTAAATTATTAAAATGTCAATACCAAAAATAATTATGTGCTGCTGTCTAGCGAAAAAAATTTTTGATTGTTGGACCAGTTTGGTAATGGAAAAAAATTTAATTCTGTGACATACTTTCATATAAAACGAAATTTGATTTTTCGTGGGTTAGGCCGATATGGTTCTACACGCTTCATATATCCTTCAGTATCGCTAATTGATTAGACATCACATACAATTGGAATGTCAATACTGATGAGATGAACTAGGTGGCAGCATGTAAATGCTTTATATAAAAATGGCTAATCAATAATTTCGTCAATGTACTCACCATTGGTAATAGAATACGATGTTGACTGCTTACAGATAAGGATAGGTGGATAGGTATTTAATTTAAAAAATAATAATTAATTATACTCGTAAGTAAAGACAACAAATTAAAAAAAAACACATTTACACAATAAAATAAATGTTCAAGAAACATAGTTACTAACTAATATAACATATAACACTCTATTCCGTGATACAATTTATATAAGGTACAATAAAGTGAAAAATGTATAAACTGGGATTTTACTTTGGAATTAAGTTGTATTTAATTAGGCACCTAAATATACTAGTACGTGGTGGTTTTCATTATTGCCAATAATTAATTGTGTGTTTGAGACGATTAAAAGTTAAAACACGGAAATTAACACAAATATATAAATAAATAGATAATAATATACGTCTATTTTATTAAATACTTATGTTCTGCGATTATATGGAAATAAATTTCTTGGTAGGTGTATTGAAAAATATAATTATACTGATAATCATAAATCATTACAAAATTGTTGAAAATAACAATGTATAGTCTATATAAGAAATTTAATTTGCCTTTTATATTTTATAACGAAAAATATTTTATTTTTTAACGTTACTATTACGTTTAATTGTTATTGAGTTAATACATATTATGTTTAATGATATGTTCTGTAAAGGGACGTTTTAATATTTTATTAATAAAAAATAAAATAAATTGGAGATATGGCACTTGTATTGAATGATATTTAAGAAATATCCAACAAGACCGCAATACAGTTATTAGAAATAAATCGTGATCCATTAAAAGCTCTCTATTTATTTATATCATTTTAGCATAATATATCCCATTTAAAGAAGTGCAATGCATTTTATATAAATGAAATAATAAATATTTTCCTAAAATAAGACAGAAATATTTTGATGAATAAGGTAGAATAATAAAAATAAGTATCCAGATGACTCTGGTTCTGACCATATTATTTTAAGTACTCATGAAAAATTTAGTGTAGACCCATAATTTAATTATTGATAAATTTTGTTCAGAATTAGATAAACAAATTGAAGCTTACAAATATATAACAATCCATTTTTTATTTATTACTAAGTTACATGTTAATTTAACACGAAATACTGATGAAGAAGAGAAAGTTAATAAATGTCTAGACAATTTTCTTTCGTCATATAAAACAGATGCTAATAATACTATAAAAAATAAAATTATATAATTTAAAAACATTGAACATTAAATAAACTTTCATATAATAACACATATAAAGATAATATATGATAATATGCTATATATTTGGAAGTTTTTTAATGAAAAAAAATATTTATACTCTCTTTTCATAATTTATAGACTACAATTAAAATATATTTAACTATTCCTATTGCAAATTTTTCAGCCCAACGATCTTTTTCTAAATTAGTTCGTATAAAAAACCAGTACAGAAAAATTATTTATAAAAATAATATAGTTTCATTATTATGAATAAGTATGATTAATAAATAATATGAGTATATTATAATAATTTATATTAATACGGTATTACAGATTTCTAAATATTAATTACTTATGACTGAAATTTATTTACTTATCAATTACCAATATTTTAATTATGGTTATAAGCCCCTATGTATATTCATATACATACCCAGGGCCGACCCGAGGAAAAATTTTTTGGGGGTGAAAATGTAAAAAAAAAATATAATAATTCTCTTGAAAATATAAAATAAGCAAAAAAAAAGTAATCAACTTTTTTCCCATTTCGTTGACTTGAAATTACAAAAAAGAATTAATTCAAAACGTGAATAAACAAAAAAAAAAATGGAAGAGACCCCCCCTCCTCTAGACGGCCCTGTACATACCATGTTATTTATTTAATTGGATGTATCTAAGTACTTATATAAATAAATACTATATATATAAATACTTAAATAAATATAAATATAATTATTTTAATATAGGTTGTAATTTACTAATATACGTATTATTTCTACAATCATTATGATTGGACATAAACTTACATTTAATAAAACAATTGGACTTACGAAAATAATAAAAACAATTTTCATAAGTTCGGGTATTTTCGAAAAATTGGTGTACTTTTTATCATATAAAATAAATATAAAATTTGATTTGAATACATAAAGTATTAAAATTACGAATTTTTTTTAGCATTAATGTTTTTTTTAAAAACAAATATCGTAATTACACAATAATAAAAACTGGTACTGATATAGGACTATTTTAAAATTACTTTTAAAATATATTTAAACATAATTAATTTTCTATTTTTTCTATTTTTTAATTTTCTTATTTCTTAAATTGTCTTATATTATAGAACCCCTTAAAACTGGGAGTATGAAATTTAATATATTACAGTATTATATTTATTTTTATACGATAAAACGTACACGTCATAAGATAATACAAAGGTCAATATAACAATTCCTTCATTATCAAAAAAAAAATAATATAGAACTATTATTTTACAGCCTGTAATAATACTTGTATTATGTACTCGTTCTTTAAATATTAAGATTATCTAATTATATGTTCCATTTGGTTACAAACAAGTTAAAATTTATTTTTACTTTATTTTCATAATAACCAGGTAAAATATATATAATAAAATCAATATTAGATGTTTTCCTGTTTTATAATTATTTAAATTTCTATATTACAATGACCAACTCGTAATTACCTTATTCGGTATACCACATCCGCATTTTCTAACAAAACAACTGATTTTACATGGTTTAGAGGGGTGTACATATTTTTGAGTGTTATCACGAATTTGTAAAAATTATATAACAAATTTTGGTACCGGTTTTGAGTCTTTACGGCAAGAATTTAAAAAGCGGGTGCTGGAACAATGTGACGCTGGCATCCGAAACGAAAAATTCGATTTTACATGGGTTAGAGGGGTGTACAAATTTTCAAAGTGAGATTATACATTTTACAAATTATATAACAAATTTTAGTACCAATTTTAAATCTCTATGACAAAAACTTAAATAGTGGATTCTGCAACAACGTCACGCTAGCATCCTAAACGAAAATTTTGATTTTACCTTGGTTATAGGGGTGTACAAATTTTCGAAGTGTGATTACAAATTTGTACAAATTATATAACACATTTTGGTACCGGTTCTGAGTATATACTCCAACTTGCGGTTGCCAGCGTAACCTATCTCCTAAATATATGGGTCTGCATTGTTGCTGATAATCGGTGGTATTTTTAAGACGATTAATATACCGAAAACAATCCTAAAAACATAAATAAACGGATTATGTTTACGTGGGTACTGCTTTAACAAATAATTATTATGTTCTGTGATTGTACAAAAATAAACTTCTTGATAGGTATAATAAAAAACATAAATATACCAATTGATCATTACAAAACATTGTTGAAAATATCCATGGCTAAATATTTAGATATGACAGAAATATTTACGTTTTTGTCCAGTTGTGCTATTCATGGGATAAAAACCGAAATTGTGACATCAACTGCCGAGAATTTTTAAACATAGATAAATGAGGGTATATCTATATATTATTATTAATTTATCTGCAAATGACGTAGTACACATGGGCATATTTAGCCATGAAAATCACAATATTTATTTTTACACATATTTATTAATATTCAAAAAAAAATAAAATTTTCCGTCCATATTTTATAACGAAAAAGTTTTTAATTTTTAACGCTACTGTTACTTTTAATTGTATTAGTTAAACACATGTTATTTTTAATGATAAGTTTTGTTTAGTGAAATTTAAAATATTTTGTTTTTTGTCTTTCGTTTATTGATTACGCTTAAGAACCATTTTCTATTTTAAACGTTTTAATTAAAATGTTACAAATAACGTTTTTATCTCTGTCCACTATATCACTAGAGAAGGGGGTGGCTATGCCTGTTACAATGTGATATAATGTAGGAAAAATGTATGTGACCGTGTTAATGATAAATGAAATAATGATCGTGCCTCTTGACCAACGACAATGTGAATACATGTCGGCGGTCTGTGTGGGAAACGTGTTCTGTTAAGGTCACGGGGTGGAACCGGTTACCACCGTGACGAGGTATGTATACAGTATACACATGTGCACAGAATAAACTGTGGACTAACCGTCGCAACACATTTTATACACTACAAAACGGCGTAAAAAAAAACTGTTGTGAAGATATTATGTTATTGTTATAATTTATGTATATATATATAATATATATACGTCATCACGTCGGATGGAGGTTATAACATTTATATTTTTTTTTATAAATTTCGGTATATAATAATAAATGAATTGTCCCAATATATCTCTAAAAAACAAGCCAAAAAAATTAAATCTGTTTTCAGATTTTAAATCTGATTTTTCATAATATCAAAATTTTATCCCGCTTATTGGTCTTTTAGACAGGAATTATTACCGTGATAAACACCGAAATACGGGTGCGGGACTATTTTTAGACTTATTTTAAAATATACCTAATTCTAAATTGTTAGACTTTTATTTATTCTAAATTTCTTAAAAATTTCCCTCTAATTTTACTACATAATGTTCTTATTTTTTATGTTTTATACACATATGCATATCTAATATATGCAATAACTATAAATGCATTTAAAACCCTTTTAAACCTATTGGTACACAATGAAAAATATCTCAGTTTTTATAATTATTCATTTTTTGCTCAAATGTGTAAGTAAGTACCTACTAATTTTTTTATTCACCTGAACTACAATTTCTAACTTTTGAATAGTTTTTTCCATCTATGTAGATTTTATAATCAAGTTGTTTGTTTCTCCTGATAAATATTAGGTAGATCAGGCTTGTAGTGGAGGATATACGGGGTATAAGGCGTATACCCACTTCTCAATTTTTTCGTTAATGCTTATAGCTAAACTTTTTTATTTGATATGCGGGTATACGATCGTATGCCTACGTATACTCACTAGTTCGACCAATTATTATTTAAGTACCTACTCATATAAAAAAAAGTTTAATTTTATTTATAATTTTTTCTTCATTATCTGATAAGTGATATGCTTATGGAAAACAAGAATTTATAAATTGGTAGTTGTAGCAACAGTATTAGGTTTTTTGGTAGACTTCGTTTTTAGGTAGCTCCATGAATATTGTACAAATGTTGTAAATTATTGTATGCTCTATTAACTTTGGGAATGGTACAAGGTGGCGATGAATTTTACATATTGTACATATTATAGTAGGTACCTACATGTTTTACAAAATAAATAATAGTATATATTTGATTACACACTAAAATACGATGAATTATGGGAAGATCAAGATTCAAAATGACTATAAACATTATATAGGTACCTATCGATTTTCCAAAATTTTAAATGCTTGTGGATCGTCTTTAGTATATATCTACACCGTACATATACTGCAATTTTAATATATACAAATTAACAGTAGGTACACACATATACTTATATTTTTATGCAATTCTCCACGCGTCATAAAAAATACCTAATATAAAACATATAGGTATCAAAATATAAATTATTTTTGATAAAAGATATTTAAAAAAATATATTACCTTTCTTAATAGATACTTAATACCCATAAAGGCTCATTGATCAATTTATTTATAAATTATATTAAAAACTATATTACAGATAATACAATATAAGATTATGTATTCATGAGAATACTGGGTAATTCTTTTAATGTAAGCTACTCAATTTCTAAATCAATATTATTTGTATTTAGTACGTTTAGTACTTGAATCTATCAGAGGCGGCTCCAAGAAGTTAGGCCTAGAACCCGCGCCTCCTCCCAAGTCCGTATTTTTTTAAAAAAAATTGTATATTATAAGTACTTATATATTGTATTTTAATATAAGTATTAGCAACTCCACCAGTAAGCGTTATGCCTCTACACTCAGGAGGGTTAAAACCTCTTCATTCAAGAATGTCTGAAAATAATTATCAGCATTATGTTTTATTAATGTATATTATGAAATGGATCTTTTAGATCAAATAGATCATATTATTGATATTTTTGCCAAAACTAAAAATAGACGGTTCGAATTTGTGTTGTAAACATTTTTGTTTTTTTTTTTTTTTGTTATAAAATTTTCTGAAAATTATGACTTAGGGCCCCCCCCAACCAAGTCTCTGAATTCGCTCATGGTATCTAGTACTCATTTTTTAAATTTATTAATTCTATATTTTTGTAATAAAAAAAAACTATTCTTCCTATTCCTATTCTTCTTATTTCTTATCTATTATCAAAACTAGTTTGTCATTCTGGTAAAGGCTTGAAAATGTTTTCATTTTATAATTTTATTTAAATTTTGTGTTATAACGTTTTCCGTTTAATACGTTATTGATTTTTATTTTTATAATGGTATAAATATAACGTTTTCAAGTCCTGTTCTTAGCAATGTCATAATTAGCCTAAACGTTAATGAAGGGGGGAGAGTTCTTCAATTCCACCATAATACTAAATTTTATTAGCATAATGTTAACATATTATGTTTTTTAATTCTAAAAAAAATAGGGGGCTTGAAATAATTAAAAAAATTAAAAAGTTGCGCCACTGTGAAGCTTCAGCATATACTCACTAAAAAATGTTCGACTACATCACTGGGTAGAATAATAAACATGAAATATTTATAGGAGCTTTACGAGAAAACATTGCTTCAAAAAGGACTCTGAAGCGGAAAAACATAAAAACATCGAGAATTCTATTACATCCTTGGATATATTCTAGTTTTCCAAAAACTATTTTACTTTTATATTATATAATTGCGTAGACAAGATATTTTTATAAATGTCTTGATTAAAACACAACTATATAAAACATAGTAGTGACACAGGTCTATTTATTTAAAAGTTATAGTTATAAAAAATTCAAAGTTGTTGAGATTTTAACAATTCATAAAACATGTTTAATAACACATATCGAAAAACGGCTTTGTAGTGCACTAGATAATTTCATTTTTTATCATTTAATTTTTTTTCCATGCTTCTATGACGCCAGTAAGACCACGGTGTTGAAATAGACTGTATTGAAAAACTTTTTATCGCACTACCAATAAAAAGCAAGATAATTTACGCAAATGCCCTTTTTTATAGACATATTTTAAGCGGTACACTTCGAAAACAGTTATCTGTATTTCGTACACAATACAAATGACATAATAAAATGTTAGTATGCATATTTATAATTCACTACTACTTGGCCACTCAAAAATACTTTAAAAAAAGTCTATCGACGCATTTCCAATACGTATAGAATACATAATAGAAAAAAGCCTTACATTTGTTTCTAAGAAAAGGATTTGAGGCCCTTTTCTGATCTAATCTTTAAATCTAGATAAAAGTATGTTATTATAAAACTTATAGATAATTTAACGATAAATAATTTTTCATTTAAACATTTTGTTGTAAATATAATATTTATTGAAATAAATGGAAAAACCAAATTTGGAGATGCTAAACCTCCCTAAATCTTCGCAAAAGGGGGTGAGGCAAGATTTTTTTATTAGAGTATAGATCTTGATTATTTTTCCGTTAATTATTTGGTCTTTCCTTAATATTTTTTTATTCCTTTCATACTATACCAGGGAAATTAATGCATTCGTATTATTATATATTTTTATTTTTATATTTTTTTGATTTAAAGAAGTCCAATAGACTAAGAAACAAGATTTAGATCATATTTTAAAGTGTCATTTGAATCAATTAATTATATTAAAGAAAATGTAAGAAGGCCTCTAAGTATTCGGGTAAAGATTATCTCCATTAAATTAAATGTGTAATTAATAATAAAATAATATTTTATATAAGTTTTCCAGGTATCAAGTATCACGCAAAAGTTGCTACACTAGGATCTGCTGCCTGATTCACGTGCATGATACGATAATCACATACGTAAAAATTACTGCGCGTGAATAGTAAATAAACACAACCATTGATTTCCGGCCATTCAACTTTTGCGTGATTACGCATCACGAACCACGCATTGCGTAGTTGTAGGAATCCAAATTTTTATGTTAACTAAAATCTAGTTTTAACTTTAAACTTAAATTAGTTAAGTCATTAATTAAGTCATTAGTTCGTTCACTTTTAATTTGTAACTATTTAAAAACAGCCTGTTCTTATAAATTTCACCTTGTCTAGTTTATTTTTTCATTAACATTGCCCATCCTCGCTGCACATAAAACACGAGGCCTGGTGACCACCCAATGTTTACGCAGTGGTATATGTACAGACCTGCAACCCTTTCATACTCTTCGTATGTGCGTATGCGCGCGCACACAATGTAGAATGCGTAGTCACTCCTTCCACGATTAGGAGCAGGTGCTGGCGGGTAACCCACTGCAGCGCCGTCTGATCAGTCTTTCGTTTGACGTTTCCCTTGGTTCTACCCGGCAATAACGAGTAAGTCTTTGTTTTATTTATTTCGTTTTTGGTTTTATATATTTTTTTTCCCCCACTTAAAATGTACGTGTATACGTCATTATTCATCGTAGCATTGCCGTATATTTTAGATTCTGAATGTAGCAAGGGAGGTAGTGGTTTTACAATGATATTTTTTTTTTTTAGTTAACACATTTATATATCAAAAGTCTTGAAAATTCATGGTCATAATTTTTTTTAGTCGTTTAAATTTTTTCACCAAAATTATCAATTTTGAAGTATTTAAGTTCAAATAGTTGGTAAAATTAGACTTGAAAAATCTTTTTTCTAAAAAAATTCTTATTCTATAGTCTCGGCCACCATCTCGACGGCCGACGCTACCGCAGCGCTGACCGTTTCGCACACTTGAAAAACGTATGTATGATGTGCGGTTTACACACGCGTAGTTTTATTTTATTTCCTCTACGGCGAAAAATACACTGTGCAAAAATTATATATCATCACTTACAAAGCTAGTTTGAACCACCAACTATAACTATATCCCGTTGTCATATATCGTAACGACGTTTGTCGTTTAGTGCAGTTATTATCTACCCATTTTCAGATGTTATCAGGATATCACTTATCTAGTGTATATAGGCATAAGGTAAATTGAAATATGTTTCACATAAATGTAGGTATTTTCCTAATAAAATGAATGACATTACGTTCGTTATTATAGTACCTAACTATTCTTTCGACATTTTAGAGATTACATAATATTATAATATTATTAATACATACATTTGTTATTAATCCGTAGTATTTTTTGGTTGTGCACCACCAGATACTTCACTCACGAGCCACTACTGTAACCTATTCATAATACGTAATCCATGATTATAACTTATATTTATGGACTACAACAAATGAAGTATGCTTAGTTTATTTGGCCAAGTACCTATATAGGATTGATAGTGTGAATATTATCCACAGGCCACAGTACATACATCTAGTTCTCAAAATACGCTTATCATATTTTGTTCAATAAAATTGTCCCCTACCACCGTCATGGACAGAATGATTATGTAACATCAGTAATGTCCAGATTCTGTTATCTGTATTAAAATTAATGTATGCTGTAAAGTTATTCGTTAATATTTTTGGTATTAATTAGCTTGTTAATGTTAAATTTTATTGTTTTTTACTTTATGTAATATACATTATGAGTGCCTACAAAATTTTAAATATTTATTTCATATCAAATAAGGTTTCTATTTTAAAATCATCCATCTCAAATCAACGGATAATATATAAATGTATATTGCCGAAAACTACATAAATTTACATACTAAGTACTACTTATTAAATACATTATTACATCGATTTAGAGAAGTTTTATCTAAGCCAGTCTTAAACCAAATATATAAATTACCTTCCTATGTTATATGAACACTTAATAGTCGATATAAATTGTCTGATAATACACTAATATACTTAAAGGTACTGCATTATTTTTTATTACATTTTTAATAGTTGTGTGATTTTTTTCCTTTACATACCTATTATATATATTCAATCATAAACTTGTTAGGTATGTATCTGTTACTATTGCACCAAAAGTAATTAGTTTGTTATACTTATTTTATTGATGAAATTAATTTACTTAAAGATCTAATATATGGTAAGTACATATATTTATATACTTATAACATAATTATGTTTTTTTTTATAAGTTTAGTAGGTATATCAAATGTTGAATCAAAAAACAAAGGGGTCTTCTAACACAAGGCAATTATATAATGTATTTAATATAAAATGGTCCGTCAAAGCATGAATTTATAATATATGCCTTTAAAAATTATGGATGTTTACATAGGTTTATTGCAAGAAATTTATATATAGTATTCCTTGATATTTTATAAAGACCATTTGTTTTCGTTAAAGATCTAATAGGACATTCAGTTTAGTGTGTTATAAATATTAAACCATATGTAATTATATTTATATAGGAATAGATATGCATACCATTCTATAAAATATATACTTATTTATGTATACAAATTATAGTATTTGCCAATTTCTAAATTTACTATATATTATTTGATTTTTTACGATTATAGATAAAAAATTTTTTGACTATATCATGTGATTTTTTGATTATGTTAATATTTTACAGATGATTTTTATATACAACAATTAAATCAATGAGTTCTTACAATAGTTTGTTACCTAGTTTTCAAAAACCTAAATGGGCACTAAACTTGAAATAAAATATACTAAATGTATGTTTGAAAGTAACAGTTATGTACTTAAATTAAATTAAGCTATTCTAAATAAATATTGTATTTTATAGTATAGAGAAGATAACACTAAATAAAATTTTTTTTATAATTACTCTTGTGATATAATTTTAAACATACTGAACAACATCATTATTATTAATAATTATGTATAGTACACTAAAGCTGCGCTCAGAATCGTTTATTTTGAATCATTTCATTCAAATGCAATACATTCATCAAGAGTATTCTATCCGATAAGCGAAGTGCTTCCACCCCAACTTACACCCAATGAGCAAAGTGAACTCTTTTTCACTTTTATACTATCATAATACATAAACCTAGTGTATAATAATATAATTAATAATGTGTTCATGTCGGATTTTTATTAGGCGTTAGAAAGTACCAACCAAGTGTCGAAATTTGTCACGGATCACCAAAATTTCAGTTTTCCCCTTTAAGGAATCACTAAATAGGTAAAACGCGTGACCGTTTAATTAAACGTATCTATTTATCATAGTATACTCCCGAGATATAATTATTCTTATAATAAATTAAAATAGCATATAATTGAATTTTTATTTTAAGTATTTTTTTTATTATTGCAAGTAAAATAAAATAAAAGTAATATTATAAATGTATACGTATACATTATTTTTTATTTGACATTTTTGTTTTGTAACAAAAAGATTATGATATTCACTTTGAATTCGTGCCTGTCCCACCAATTGTACCTATTATATGTGCTAGTATTACAATTATTAGTGAACGGTATTTAAAATACTTATACATCCTTCATAAATTTACAGTTTGTATGTTTAATTAAGTACATCTCTTTGAATTATTGATTTATCCGAATATATGTTTCAATATGCACAATAGGTACACCAACAGATTGTACAAAAGTATATTATGGTTAAATACGTTTAGAATTTTCTTAAAAGTAATTGTTATGATGAATATTCCCTGAAAATTGATCTAACTTTTATTTACAGAGATACGAGGTTTTGTGTATACTATAACTTTATAAGATATTTATTAAAGGTTCAACATTTTTTTTATTGTTTTACTTTTATCTAACATTTTAATACAAATATTAATGGTTTTACATAAATGACACGAAGGCTGGACTTTGTATCTTCCAATATAGAAAATATATTGAGGTGGTGGAAAAAAAATAATTTCAACCTCTCATATAATGTACATACATTCCTTTTCTTGTAATTATTATAAGGATGAGTATTGTAATATTATAGTCTGTATATTTTGTATTCATTTGTTTTCTCTAACTTATGTCACTCGTATTTATCTTACAGCAATCTTAATTTGGTCATTATGGATGAGCGGCCAACCTCTGTGACTACTGAAAATGACCATATGAAAATATGGAACATGGAGGAACTCGGAAAAGCAATAGTGAGGGCGGCCGAGGGACAGGAGGTACAGATGCCTACCGCAACGCCACGGTTACTACCAACAAGTTTTTACCCTGGAATGTATGAATCAAATTCTATGCTATCATACCCGTCATCATCATCCGTTTCGTCATCTTCATGCTCATTACAATCGTCATCAACGTCGACACCAGCAACAATGTTTAACCATAGTTGGTTATATCCGCCATTATATACTACCCTCCAAGTAGAACCAAGCTATGTCGACAACCGCCGCCAGCGTAACTTGAGAAAAATGAAAGCAAACTACGAAAAGATGATGGCGAAAAGAAAAATTAAGAAGACCAAGGACAAAGTTAGACAGAAGTACCGGATCGTAATCAGACTTGACGACGATGACGTGTCAACTATCGCGCAGGAACCTGAAAAACCAGGAGCCGTAGAAACCATGGACCTTGCTGGTGATGAAGCTAAGAAATGAATGGCTGAACTTGAAGGAATCAATTGGTCGCGTTGTTCAATTAAATAACAATAAATTTAAAATTATAAAATTAAAAATACGTTCGTGTCTATTTTCTGGCCTTCGATCGCCTTACTCAGAACGAATTCCTCATTACCCTATACATAGGCGACAAGCTTCGCCACGAACTACTTCATATTTTCACGTTTTAATTATTCTCTATTGTTCATACAGTGACTAAAGTCGTTAAGGGAACGTGTACCCTTATTGGCCGTTTCTGTTTAACCAAATTATAATATCCGAAATTAATGTTGTGTTCTTATCACAGCATAGTTATTTTTAATATTAGTGCAAATGGACCTATAACCGAATCTATAGATGAGATAATTATAAATACCTATGCCATAAAGTTGTATTTTTTCCTATAATTTTAATTCTGCAAAGAAATATAACAATTTTTATATCCCTTTAAATAAAATAGATATATTTATTTTTTAAATTGAAATTTTGAAAAAGAGCTTGACCCTACCACTTATTGCACATTAGATGTTTATCTACAAGCCATACCAAACGAAAATTTATTTTCTGTTTTTATCATTTAGTTTTTCTAATTTATTTAGTGTTTCCAGATAATATCCTACGCTATCAATCTCATTACTCTATTTTCACACCTTGTAGAAAAGTATCGTAAAATAATAATAATATAACTAAATATCAAGATCGAATTACAGATATTAAAAATAAAAAACTATATGACTACAATATGATTATACGGATGCGATTTTTAATAATATTACAAACATTTATTTCATAATGAAAATAAAAATATAATATAATTTTTGATTTATTTTTTCAATAATATAAGAGCTAAAAATCAAGCATGTTAATGAATGAATTTCGGTTTTCAAAATTGAAATCCTGTCTACACAAAATTAATGGTTTTAGCAACTTTCATTATATTTTTATATCGTTTTACATGACTTGAAAATAATTGAATTTCATATTAATGATTGGTGACTGTGGGTGGATATCCAGTCTTATAACATATTTGAATACTTTTTTTGTGTTCGAATACTATTTTAAATCCTTTTCGCAAAAAGTATTCCAATACATATCCTGATACCTATGTACTATTTTTTGTATTTTTGATTCATTAAAAATTAAAAAAAAACATTGTCTGCACCATGTGTCAAGTTCAGGTGTTCATCTGTGTGGCTATAATTGTATCCTATAATATTATGTACCTACTCAAAGTCGTACAATACAATATAGTATATATTATATATATATATATATATATGAAATATGTATATACCTATACTATTTTTACTATTTTTACTACCATTTTTCTTCACTGACCATAGATAGATAAAAAAAAATCTACATAAAGTCGTGTCACTCGCACAATTTAAACCTACACATATTCTATATATAATATATCTATATTCTATATTCGATATTCTTCAATTCGCTATATAAGTGAAATACTCGGCCGAGTAAATATTATTACAAATTAAATACATTTTAAGTGTATTTATATAAAATATATAATGGCAAAAAATATTTAGAAGAAAATAATATTTTATTTGTGGAGAAAAACGATTTTTTTTCTTGGAGGAAAATATTCCGCACATTTTATAATTAAAATGAATATGTACCAGGTACTCAAATAATAATAAAAATTAATCGTTGTGCCCAGATTTTGACAGAAAACACATTATATAATAAAAATAATAATGTATATATATATATATATAATAGGTACATTATTTACTTTCATTAAAATTATTTTATGATAATTTATAAGTACTCTAGAGTGACTATATGGGCACTCTAGGTACCTCCTACCTATGTTTTGTTTTCCTACATAGAAGGCGAAACTGGCTTGATTATCTGTTTTTAAAATATTATTATAATTAATTCAAAATGCAGATTTATATTATTATTTACGAGTATGTAATATAATGATAATATAATATTATTGTTATTTATTATAGTTGATCATCGAATTCTAGATTATTTTATCTGACGGGCAACAATAAAATTATTAAAGCATACTCATAATTATTAATAGTGGCTATGCGCAATCGATCGGAATTTCAAATAACATAATTTGACATTTAATATATACTTACTCAAAAACAACAAATTTAATATTTAAAATAAAAATACTTTCATATAAATTTAGAAATTAAATTTAAAATATATCTACTCTAAAACATAACTAAAATTATAACGAAAATTTAATGGAAATCAAAATAATAAAAAGGTATTTAGATATATTTATCAAGACGAGTAAAATTTTTATCTAAGATAATAATTTAGATAACTTTTCAATTTTTATCTAGTTAAAATAAAAAAAAATTAACATGTATCTAGATAACTTATCTAGATAAATTTATCTTGATAAATCTCAACACTGGTCTTATTTAAATCCAACTTATTATTTGTAACTGTCCGTCCGATACCACTGGATCGACGGTCCATCGTGAGGTTTTGTTTTTGTTTTTTAATTCTTATTAATTTTTTTTATCTTTTTAAAATTCACCCTTTCACATATAAAAATATATAACGGTGCTTCGGTGGCTACAAAGTCTTGGTTCATGGTTGGCCACCCTTGCATACTACACGGGTCCGTCACATAACGCTCGTGAAAACGGCCTATGAGATTTGCTCAACGTTAAACATTATGTTGGAAAAAGTGCCCTGGCCCGGCCCAAAAAAAAAAAATAGGAAAATGGTTAAAAAGCTCGGTTTGGTCCATGGATTTTTTCTAAAACTTATTCTAAAAACATTTTTAAAAAAATGTCCTTATTTTCTATGGCCCAGCCCAGTTCAATTTCAGTACAGACCGGACTCTTCAAGGCCCGGCCCTTGCAGGTCTTTAGTATCTAGTACCTACCTATATTAGATTAGGTACTTATAATATAATATGCACGGTAACTACTTATTAATAAAATCTATAATATTGATTTATACTCGTAGATAGCGATCTACTGCGCCTTCACTAGTTACGTTCACGGTCACAAAATTTAAAAATGTGTTCATTTCCTACGTCTTTATATAAAAATTAAAATTATACATATGTAAATCCTCTAGTAAACCATAAAGCCCAAGCAAATGATTATTTTCCGATATTTTTTGATAAATCCTTAATACGTAATAATAAAATATTATTGTCAGCGTTCTACATAGATCATTTGCTATTCGAAATAATAGATCCACAATTTTTGCCCAACTTTAAGTTATTCTTGTTTTACGATATGTTTATTATGCAATGCAAAAATAAAATTGTGGTGTTTCGATTAAATTTAAAGTTTAACATATTATACTTACTATTAAATTTAAAGACAGCAATATTTTTAGCCTTTTTATATAATATTATCAGGTGAAGAACTTAATAGTTTCTAATTCTATTTTTTAAATTAACTTTAAATATTTCTTGTCAGAAAGGACTATGAAATCTATCATAAATTTTCATTTTGGTAGTTAGCACTTTAATTTTAAGACGTCATTATTTAAGTTCTGCGAAGTTATTTTGATATAATCCCTATTATATAGATATAGATTGATGCAGAAAATGAATGAAAATTTTTTCTAAAAACTATTGGGTTAAAATTGTATTAAATTTGTTGACCCTATTTTATACCCAATTATTTTATGCGAATAACAGAGTTATATATCTGATACAAATCTTTAGCATATTAATAATTATTAAAATTAATACATTTATCAGAGGCACAGATTTATACCACAGAAATTTTAAGTTAAAACCTAATTTAAAAATCTAATTTGGTCGCAACTTAGTTTAATTTTAAAATATCTGTCGATTCACTATGAAACACTACGCCGAGAAAATAACAGCGTAAATTAATAAAATTTGTTTTTGTACAAATGTAGAAAAATAATTGTTGTTGTGACGGAAGCACACCCGACACTGAATATACTAGTATATCATGTTATTTCATTAGGTTACGATAGCAGTACATAATACAAAACGAGAATTAAAAATTATTTTTTCAAAATATTTTAGATTTTTGGACGGGTTTGTACGATTTTTGAAAATTGTTTAATGTGGATTGGTTTTGTGTTTGTCACTGTTAGCCATATTTTGGATAACAAAGTGAATAGCGTGGAGGTGTTGGATGGACAGCAAACAACGCTGATTGTTTGTCTTGGCTATAAATAATAGTTAATGTTTCTGGTACCGCTTTTTCAAACAACAACTCGTCATGAAGACTATCTAGTGATTTTAGAGACTTTTTCAATAAATTATGGGGTTGTTCTGTGAACGTGTATAGTCAAATTAAATGCAAAACTAGCTATACTTCGGTAAAAATAGGAGCACTAGAGCACTCCCTGGTTTGAATGGCCTGAGCCTTTTACGCCGTACCTTCTCTTAGCGCTAGGCGCTACTCAAGGGACGTCGTCGTGCGCGACCGAAAAGACCGCGGGTCGTCTATGGACCACCAGCACCAACCATAAAGGCCGTACCCTATTCTTGAGCCGGAACGACGAGTGTCGTTTGGGTCTCCGGCTCCCCACAGGGTAAGTGGGTTTATGATTCTACTATCTGGCGCCGCCACCACAGCCACCACGTTGCAGCCAAGGTAGGCACCTCAACCTTGCGGGGGCGACTGGATAGGGCCAGGCCCCACCTCTCGTCGGGGCTCCCCCGCTCCCGTGGTACTGACTAGGTTTATAGTTGACATCAGTGGGTCAACTCGGAGCGCAAGCACTCCTACCGCTATTCTAGCCCCACGCTGGCTAGCGGTGGGCCTCACCAGACCTATATACCAAGATTTTCTAAAAACCTACCGAAATCCCTACCGGCTGCCTTGCGCAAGCGCAGCACTTACTCGACTTCTTTCTTGGCCTTGAAGACCGCCTTTGAAAACCTAGTTAGAGCCGCATAGTTCGACCTCGTGTCCAGAAACACGCTGGTCAGACATGGCCAAATATCAGTCAGTGCGGTCACCGATCTCCTTAACCTATCCCTTTCTTCCTCGTACACTGAGTACTCGAAGATTACATGTTCGACCGTCTCGTCGCCTAATCCACAGCTGCACTCCGCACCCTCTCTGAGGCGGAAACCGTTCAACTTGGCGTTGAAGTCTCCGTGACCCGTCAAGAACTGCGTAGTGTAGTGGTCCAACTGGAGAGGAAGACTGAGTCTTCTCCTAACGTCAGGCAGCGTGGAGTATGTCCATCTACCCTTGTCCGACCTATTCCACCTATCCTGTCAGGTGTCCAAGATAATTTCCCTAAGCCCCTTTACCTCCTCGGCGGAGTAGAGCTGTGACTTGGAACCCTTCCGTATGGCGTTCCATTCTACCTCAAGATCCAGGGGCAACTGGCCCGCGACGACTTGCAGAGTATCGGTCGACGCGGCCTTGTATGCCCCCGTCATTGACAAGAGTGCCCTACGCTGTTTGCTCCCCAGAAGCCTGATGGCTCTTCCGGTCTTTAATCCTTTACGCCAGATCTCCGAGGCGTAAGTTATACGCGGCAGAAAGACCGCCGAGTATATTACCCTCGAAGTGGCTTGCCTAATACCCCAATCTGCGGACGTTGCCACCCTAAGCCTAGAGTAGAGTGCATCCGATTTCCCGGCCGCGGTCTGAACGTGCGCCCAGTAGTTCCTATTCCTATCAACAATTAATCCTAGATACCTAACCCTATCTACCGAAACGATTTCTTCATTCCCGAATGGAATCGTGAAACCCGGCGTGAGGTCACCTTTGAACACCAGAGCCTGGGACTTTCCCGAGGAGAAAGTGAGGCCTCTCTCCACTGCCCAGCCTAAAAGGGCCACCAGGAAGTTTCCAGCCCTGACTTGTATTTCACAGAGATTCGTACCCGAGACAAGGACCGCAATGTCGTCGGCGTACGCAACGACTTTGACCTTATCATCCCTATCCAATTTAAGAGCGTATTCCATAGACATCTTGCAGAGGAGTGGCCCAAGCTGTGACCCCTGGGGACAACCACTGGTAAGATTAGCCGACGCAGTAGACCGCTCGACCGTCAGGACGGCCTTGCGACCCTCGAGGTAGCTCTCAATAATCGACCTTGTTGCCGATGAGGCTCCTAATCCGACTATGTCCCTAATCAAGACTTTCCATCCTAGGTTATCAAACGCGCCTGAAATGTCTAAGAAGATCCCTACAACACATCTTTCCTGCCTACCATCTATCCAACCAAAACAATCCTTGATCGCACTAACCGTCGATCTCTCTATCGTGAAACCGTGTTGGTCTGCCGACATATTTAGCCTAGTTTCCTCTTCCAGCCTACTCACGACTAGCCTCTCGAGTAATTTTGACGGTACTGAGAGGAGGCTCACCGGACTTTGGCAGACAGGGGTCCCTGTCCGCCCCCTTAGAGATGATAAAAATAGGAGCAATGTGAATTTTGGCAAATTCCTTAATTATATCAATATATCATTATAAATAAAATGGAATGAGTCCTCATCGATATCATGTTGGCTTCTTCGATCATTCTACGATATTCTTAATTTGAAAAAATTAAAAATGCGTATACAGTTTTTTTTTTTAACAATTATCATGATTACACAAAAATAAAATATAATATTGATAAAAGATAAATTTAAATAACTTTAAATCATAATTATTTTTAAGTATTGGATATTTATTATTATTAAAATATTATAAAAATTGCCTGTGGAGAACCCATGTAAATAGATTGATATGATATGTATATGAACAATATACATACATTATTAAATCTAATATTCAAATAATGATTCTTTTTTTCTATTTTATTCAACTAAGTGCGAATTCCGTATGAAGCCCAAAAATTGATGTTGCATACAATTTCATTTTGAAGTTAAATGATAATATGTTTTTAGTAGGTACTTATTACTATAATAAATATAATATAATATTATATATAATAATATATTATATAATATGATTAGTAGGTACCAATAGCCATTCATGAATACATTATAATATGGTATACTATAATAATGTAATATACATTATAGATGTATGATTTATAAATCATATACATAATGTTCCCAATGTTTAATTTTAAAAGATATATTGATATAATATATTGTATTATTGTACTATTATGTAAATTTGGATTTTTTTATCTGTAAAATATATAACTTGTAATTTATAATGAATACTATTATATATCTGCACTCTGATTATTATTATTTAACAGATTTACTCTTACCATTATCTTGATGACCTGTGTGTTTTTCTTCTTGGTGAGCATTTTCCAACTGATATTTATTTTCTTGATCTTGGTATACCATTGTTATTTTTTTTTTCTTGATGAGCCAGCACCATATTTTTTTTGTCCTCATATGTTTTCTGTTCATTATTGAGAATGTACATATAGACAATGTATATACGCTTGCACGTGTTATTTCTAATGAAATTGTCAATTTCTCATCGGATTTTAAATTTGTATGAGATAGTTCTTTTCTATTACATTCGTGTCCCATGTGTGGTTTCTGATACAGGATTGAAAATGAACCATCAGATATGAATTTTCTCATAGATAGAAATGTTAGGCATATTCTGCACATTTTTTTTTAACATATGAATTTTGAGATTTTTTTAGCATACATTTGAAAAATGTTTTCTCTAAACAATGACGTATATAATTTGTGAAGGTACATGTTTTGGTTTTCTGACACACGGTTGCAGAGAACTAAAAGTATGATTTTTGTTCTACATCAATTTTCAATCTTTCAAAATTCTTCAAAACTTTTGAATTGTAATTTTTCATATAGGAATCGAATTCTATGGTCTTTTTGGTAATGTTCATCAAAAAGTTTTCTTATGTCAAAAGCCTTTTCACACATAAGGCATTTAAAATGGCAATTTTTATGCAACCTGAAAAATACATTATATCTATTTTAGGTATGTGGTAATTGAGCAGGTATGGGTGCCGGCCATAAGTGTGTCTCTGCAGTTAGGGAACCGGGACATAAGTGTGTCTCCGGTGAAGTCTTACTAGGTCTCACGTCCCCCACAACACGCTTGATACTGTTCACGGCGTCCATCTTGCCATCAAAAGCACTTACACCGGACATACATACCTAATTCTATTGTACGCCGCATACTGCATCAAAACACTTGTAAACTTTGCATTACATTTATAATAATATACAGGTATCATACCTGTTTAATAAAGATATCATATACAGCTTACGGACTCAGTCTCAGTAGTTGTTAATCCGTAACAATATACTAGTTATATAATTATTTCAGCGGTTCCCAACCTTTTTAATTATACAGACCACCACTTTTGAAAAAAAAATTTGAGGCCCACTAACAAAATATGTAGGTAAAATAAAAACCTATATACATATTATGGCAAATATTATATATATACAGTGGCATGATGAACTTTTTTCATTTATGAGGCCAAACACATTTTGAAGCACCCTCCACCCAAAATGGTATGTATACGATGATTATTATAGGGGAAATTATTTTTTATGATTTGAAATTAAAGATGTAACTATAATTAAACGTACAAAACACCAAAATACTAAGAGTTCATGAAATCTCACAAACTCCTTTACCACGTAACTGTATATAAATATATATACATATTGCACATATTGTGTCTGTAATTAGGAAAACATACTATACAAGAAGAATCAAAAATGATTTTTATAAAAAAAATAACTTTATTGTATTCACTTAGCTGTCACAACTGTAAGAAATGAAAAAACAAGTGGTTGTGTTAATAAAAATATTTTGATTAGGGTTTTTGACATTTTCCCCCACAAGAGAATCAATATCTGGATTAAAACTGAATACCTTTAGTCTTAAATAATTCTCAGCATTCAGTTTCTTACTTTTTTTATTTTTCAAAAAAAAATAAAAATGAAAAGTCTCGTTTACGTAGATAGATGGTCGACAAACCCATTAAGTGTATCAGTGCAATTTTGGTAATTGCTGAATAGTCTTGCCAAATATTTATCCAGAACGGGATCAGTAGTATGAGTTTAAAAAAGCGATTTTAGAGTCTGGTCACATTGTAGTTCAATCTTCACTTGATATTTTCAATCTTTTAGGTAATCTTCTTCAAAAGGATTTCTAGTCCAATAGATTTAACCATCAATTTTAGTTAATAAAATTACATTCAAAATAATTGTAAGATAGCGTTAATGGTTGTGTTATTATTGATTAAATATCACCTAATTTTAACCAGAAATATAGACTTTCATGTATAATATAAAAATATTATATAAGGCCGTGATTCGCGGCCTATGATTTGAGCTTCCCAAGCATGATTTCTGCCACCGCATTTGAGATATGAATTGGCATATTGGGGACGTCCCTGTTTTGGTCGTATGAAATAAGACACACATGTTATACGATAGGTTCACCCCAGTCGCATCCCATACTACTAACATGTTATAATATGCACATAAAAAGTGCAATAAAGGTCGATAAAGTAAAAAGTTTATAAGCAACTACTCTAAAAACTCTATTCTGAATTAGACTTTACTAAATTCTTACGGTTGTATTTTGATATGCACCGAAATGAATCAAAACGTATAAAAAAAATATTGTAATGCTCGTTATCATTTTTTGACGTACCTAACGAATTTTAAGCGTGAAAATCTATAAAGTCGATGTGATGACTGGATAATTCTGAATACTTTTTTTTCATTATATTTAGTTTTTTATGTTATATTTGTATATTAAATTGTTATATTGTGGGAATAGACACATTATACAATAAAAGGTTGACTATTTATTAAATGAATATTTTACTAGAAACATTTTAAGACCTTTTTACAATTTTACATGTATATCGAACATTGTCACAAAGACACTAATAATATACTTGTTATCTATTATTTTTGTTAGGTATATGAGGTATATGACAGTGTCTTCAATTATGCATATTATAACACCTTTCCCTTATAAAATTTAATTAATTAATGATAACATAAGTTACAATTATTACAATTTTACAAAATACTATTTCAGTATTAAAATCAGGGAGTCAAAGCGAGTTGAAATTTTTCGGGTTTCGGGTTACGGGTTTAAACCGGTTAAAATTTTTCCGGGTTTCTGATACGTGGTTAAAAAACGGTTTTAATTTTTTCCGAATTCCGGGTTCGGTGTTGAAAAACGGTTAATATT